>JAUJPO010087215.1:0-10029 GCA_032270745.1 Tiaropsis multicirrata | reverse complement strand
TTTTTTTGAGGGTCCGTTTCATGTAGGTGGGGGCTAAATTCTCAAAATTTAGCGGGGGCTTTTTTCATTAGCCCCCCCCCCCCCCCTGAAAATTACTGGGGGCTGGACCCCTCTGCACACTATGAAGCATACAAAATGACAAAATGTAATAGAGCCCTATTTTTAAGAAAAATCTTTTGGGGGGCAACATTGGACCAAAAATCGTCTAAAATAGAATAACAGACAATTTTTTTAAATGTCTGATAAGTGAAAATATTGAAGATGTTTGATAATTCTGGTTTCCATGCATAATAAATTCACATTATGTAATGACAAGTTAATTCACTCAAATCAAGGTTTTACAGCGTTGCAACTTTTCCGTCTGTAGATGAATATATCTGTCCAGTAGAGATTCCTAAACCAGCTTTCTATCTGGATAATAAAATATTAAAAAACCATGGAAACTGCCATTTCATTCTTAACATTCTGTCCAGATTCACTAAGGTTTGCTGTAACACTTGTTTTATAATAAAAAGAAATTGAGAAAATTATTGTCATTATTGTAATTTAACTTTTTAAGGGACTTCATTCTACTTCAACCTTGCAAAAATGGCTTTTGAAGCATGGTGGGATCCATCGTTGAAGCCCATTGAAAGAATCATCAATAGCTATTACGTTCTGAAAGTTTTCAAGCTTTGGAAAAGATGGCTTCAAATCGCAGATTTTGATGAGAAAGTTCACTTCATCACCCTTGAGCAGTTTCGTGACACGATCATCATGTGTTCATCACTTGTGCACCTTGCTCTGATTTTCAAAATCTATTTCCCAAATAAGCCTTTTATTCCATGGCGCTGGTCAGAGTACCCCATGGAAAATCATTTTAGCTCCATGCGTTTTCTCTTCGGTAATGATGACGAATTTTCTACACTTGAATATTCTCATCGCTCAAAACGATTACAAAATCAGAATCATTCACCAACTCCAGTTGATAACAGTCGAATCAAAGATACAGTGAGCCGCTGGAACCACCCACATGATGTTTCAAAAGAAACATTTCCAAACCTTTTCCGACACGACTGGAAAATTTCTGATTTGTTACTGGGCTTTGAATCTGTTGATCACAAAATTCGATTTGACTTTCAGAAGTTGGGAATGAGCTCCGAACTTGCAGATGAAGATTTATTCAAGGTTTGAATAGTTTCTTATTCATTGAATGTCTTTGAATAGCAATTTAATATACTCATTGTTTGTTATCTTTGAATTGATTTGATTCGGAATGCTACATGCAATATACATGATTTCTTGTTCAAAGATTTGTACCAAGAAATACTAGGGAATTGAAATTCACCCAAACTCTTGACCTATTTCATGCCATTTTGCTTTTGAACCTTCTGTTTTCATTCCATATTTTAGGCACTTAGTCCAGCTGATAGACTTGAACAGATGAAAAGCCAATTGGTTGGAGATGACTTGATTTCAAAATTTATAGCAAATGATACATTTGCTTCGGATACACCTGTCTCCGCACCACTTAAAAGTAATTCAACATCAGCTGAATCCTCTTTGACCATTCAAGAACCTTCTCGAAAGCGAACTTTACACAAATCCAAAGTAAGTATGTCAACCTGATGATTGCAATAAATCTAATCGTACTCAGCAAGTGCTTACATAGTTCAAGTTTAAATGTAGTTTCAGGTAGTTTTTGTATAACTATCATTGTAGTTTAATCCCATTTTAAATGTAAATAAAAAAATAGGTATTTTGTTCCTAGACTTTCTACACTCGAATGTTACCTTTAAAAGTGTATTAATTTTGGTGTGCACTTAATTTGGCGGCTGATAAATTTTAGAAATTTATTGGTTTTTTTTTACTCGCCACGGCATGACGTATACTCGTCATCAGTCTTTTTGGCACAGAACGCTAAAGTCTATTTATGACTTTACTGTCTAATTTAATTAAAATTAGACCGTAAAATGTTTTTAAATTGTTTTTAAATTTTTAAATGTTTTTTTATCCAGGCGCTGAGATTATCTGTGGGTGGGGTTGAGATAACCGCTAGCAAATACCTTACATGCTACAAGCAGAGAAATGACCGCAAGGCATCTGGGCAAAGAAATGTTAAACGGTATGTATATTGTTGATATATCCTATTTGGAAGAATTCTTATATACTTCTTACATTCAATTTAACATTTTGTCTTTAGTTCTGAATTTGTAATTTGAAAACGAATGTACTCATGAAAACCCTAAAATATAGTAAAAATAGGCTAGAATGGGGTTATTTGTAGCTTGTATTTTTTTCAAGAGTTAATGAACAGAGGGTCGTAATAAGGTTCGGTTGGAAAAATAGAAAAATTTACAAGCGGGGTGGGGGGGCGTTTATAAGGCACTCAAGAGTATGACTATAATTCTTCTGTGAACATTTACTACATTGAATTTTTTAAGATTTTGGAATGAAGACGATGCCCTCAGTGGAGAAACAGAAGAAGAAGCAGAAGAAGAATACTTCATTGGCGATTTCATACAGACATTCACATATGGGCTCCTCGAAATTTTACAACTACGAAAGAACAACAAATACGTTCATAGAGAAAAGCTTTCAGACAATTTGCAGTGCATTGCTGTCCCGTACAAATGGAACGAGGGTAGAACCTATTTCGCAGAAGCAAGCTACATACACAAAAATTATCTGGTGCTGAAAGAATTCAAGATGAAAAAGGTTGGCTATATTCAATTTTAAGATTTAAATTCAATGTTAGAATTACGTTTGGCTAAGTGTAAGTTATTATTTTGTAAAGTTAAAGTTCTGAAAGTCACAAGCCAGCATTGAAAGTTCATCTTTTTATTTTCATGCATTTTTTTGTTTTCATGCAATAAATTTTATCTTTATTGATCTGATTGTTTTAATCTATTTACAGGTCAAGTGTTTATCTACTTGGAAAGAAGGAGACATCAAGTACGTTGAAATAGACCAGGAAATCCCTGAAAACATCGTACTAGAGCACCATGTATACACAGAATCGAGTAAGGCTGAAAAGTATTGCTTTTGTCGTAAGCCAGATACAGACGGTGGTGATTACATTCAATGCAGTAACCATTCGTGCAAGTTGGAATGGTACCATCTTAAGTGTGTCAAATTGAAAGCAGCACCACCTGAAGATAAGAAATGGACCTGCCCACGTTGCAAACTAAATGCCAACCATTGGTGCACATGTGGTAAAAAAGGTTGGTGTCAAATCATATTGAGCCCCCCCCCCCCCCTCAGTATTTTGGCGAAGGTTGAACATTTTCAATTATTTTTGAATCAGCTGTGAGTTGGAGTCTTGGTTGGAGTTTTCAGAACGTCTTTTGGATTTTTACTAATTATAAGAACTTCTTTCTTCAATCAATGAACAAAACTTAAAAACTATCTAAGTGCGTTGCAAAGACACTTGGCTTCATGTCTCTTCCTTTCTTGTCTATATCTCATCGAGATTATTGGCTAGGATTTTCAAGTGTACCTAAGAGGAACTGAGAGTGTTTTTAAATCTACTAAATATCTTTCAAATTTTAAGAGATAAGACTGGGTTTTTCAGGTCTAGGGGCGGGGGTTGGAGTGCTTAATAAATTGAAGGGGGCTGGCCCAAGAAAGTGGGTAAACCCAATACTTTTATCTTTTCTTTCAGCTGAAATCAATAAAATGATTTCTTGTACCAATGACAGTTGCCCTATCGGAAAATTTCACTTCAAGTGCGTTGGATTGTACTCAAAACCAGCTGGTCCATGGTATTGTGACGAATGCTTGGAAAATATTGAAATACACAGAAGCGTGTGTCTTTGTGAACGAGAAATAAATTTAGACGAAGTCGTCACTTGTCGTAATAGAAAGTGCCCTGTTGGTATATTTCATAAGTGCTGTATCAAACCAATCAAAAACGATTCTGAATGGTACTGCGTAGACTGTTCTTAAAACAACTGCTCAATATTTAGTGGTCCCAGAAAGAATTTAATATTTGAAATCTGATGGCAGATATATGGAAAAAGCATGAAATTTTGTCTTTCTGATGAAAGTAAAGGTATACACGTTTTTTCTTTTATAAGAATAGTACCTATAATTTAGAACAATAGGTCTATTGTTTAAAACAATAGAAAAATAAGAATAATGTTCACCATCGGCGAAAAAAACACTATTCTTTAAAAAAAAAGCGTGTAGAACATGCCTTGATTTTTTTTCTATCATCATAAGCCTTTCCAGGCAAAACCAAAGAATAGTGCTCACTCGCAATAGAAACAAAGGAGTATTTTTTAAAAAAAATATCTATCCTTATAAGAAAGTGTGTTCTCGAGTTTTTTCTTCCTCTTCGTTAGCTTTTTGCACAATTTTTGCTTACATGTTATTTTTATTAGAACATTTTATTTTAACACTTTGTTGTAAAGGTTGGGTGAAAAGAAAAATGTGAGAAGTGAGCTTACTCACGACGATCGAGCTTAGGAAAAAGTCTTTTTATCAATGTTTATATGTTAATTTTAAATTTCAACGGTTTTAACTTGGTTTTACTTTTGTTTTTAGCCTACATATAGTTCGAAATATATTACAAAAAATAAAATAATACACATTGTTGTTTAATAGTTAGTCTAGAAGTGAGGTATTCATTACATCGATTACACAAAATCAATGAAAATTTTATAACATATTGTCAACCTTGATAATTCTCAGGCTGGCTATGTCTTACGATATTCTTAAATTTTTGCCAAATTTCAGTCGAAATGTTCTTATAAGATTAGATTCTAGATTCTACTAAAAAACTATTTTGTGTTTTAAAATATTCTTAAAGTGATTTTTGTAAAAAAAATTATTTATTTGTAACACATTTAGCTTTGAAATCGATTTGCCGAAAGCAAATTAATATCAATTATATTCTTATGATTTGTTATTCTTTCATGAGTCACTGATTAAATAAAAAACTTTTATAACTGAGCTAATTAGGCTAAATCTATCGACCGGTGTTTTTCCTTTGATTTATTTGTCGATTCTTCCGTATATCCGTCTCCTTACTTCTAGTAGCTATACTTCTAGTTTAAAGAGTCACGTGATAAATGGTACGAAATGTACAAAAAGAGTTTCAGCGCTAAAAAAAGCCTGTATACACGTCACTAAACTAGGTCGAAAATGTATAAGGACTACAAAGAATTTCTTCAGTTTTTATTCTTGCTTTGTTAAAACTTGTAGCGGGAGGGTGAACAACAAACAAGACAAAAACAAACTAGTCTTTTGGATACAGTACTGTAGGGTTGGAATATTAAGAATATTAAAGTTTAAATTGGAAGAATCATTTAATGATGATCTATTGCGTAATATTGGAAAAAAAATTACATTAATTATCCAAATTGATTTAATCAAAAGAAAAAAAACATGATTGAATATCGTAATTTCTGGCTTCAAAAAACGTAATACAAGATATGCTTCTATTTGAATATCTACAATATGTTCATGGATAATGAACAAGCTTCACCGAGTCTAATCTTAAAAGTCTTTCCATAAGTTCGTCTCGTTGCTCTGCATTGATAAACTCAAAAAAATATATACATTTCAGTTTAGGTTCGAGTCCGAATGCACAGGATGGCTTGTGGTAAAACTCGCCAAGGTAGTAAACTGTCACATGGGAAATAATATTCCTGTCCATATAATCGGCCACTTGCTCACAGACTTTTCTCGGCATCATGCCAATTGCTTTTTCCTCTATTGGTGATGGACCGAAAATTCGCACAGCATTTCGATCAACTTCATTGTTTGGTTCTCTGATGACCCGCATTGCCGTTTTCTCTTGTGGTTTATTTTTGAGTCTATGATAGCCATTAGCTGTCGCATAAAAACCCAAATAAACGTATTTTAGATTCCATTGCATCTTTTTTCGATGTAGATTGTAGTCAACAAAATGTTCCAAATCTTTCTTCCCTATTTCCGATTCTAAACAGCGAATTCGTATTCCTGAAATGCGTGTTTGTGCCATTTTCATTTAACGTTGAAAAGTTGAAAGAGTTGAAAGCGCTTTTTTCCATTTCTTGTTTGATTTATATGTTTTCCCGGTGTTTTTAGATGATTAGTATTATAGTTATTTCCTTTTTGACCGCCGACACAAGCCAAAAACCGCTGTCATTTCGCACCTTGAAAAAAAGTAAACATTTTTACAAATCCACTCCATTCTAATTGTCCAATTATTCTAAAAAACAAGGTATAATTATCATCTGAAGGTGTTAAAAGCAGCTGACCTCTTTACAAACATCTTAATGTATCGAACAGGTTCAAAGAGGTTGCTATTATAAACAAAGAAAGACTGGGAACGAAGCTGTATAATTTGCGCAATTAAAGCGAGAATTTGGAAATGTTAAAGTCAAATCATTTTCGTCATGGCTTCGTCAAGTATTGTATCATACAGCAGCAATTCATCAGATTCCGAATCGGAAACTGAATACACATCATCATCGTCAGAAGACGAAGTTATCCAAGTATCAAGCGGAGAAGAAGACGCTAACAACAACCAAAACTCACTGGAAAAGACAAAGAAAAGAAGAAGCACCCAGAGCCTCGTTAAAGAAATGAAGAAAAAGAAAACAATGCACGAAGAAGAAAAAAAGGCAAGAAGACAACTGAACCGAACATGTAAGATTTGCGGAAAAGAATCGGCCTCGCCTTCGAAAATGCGGCTACACGTTAACACCGTACACCGTCGAATACAAAACCATGTTTGCCACATATGTGATAAGGGATACGCAGCTATTACGGGAACACTTAGCAGCCATCCATACTTTAGAGCACCGACATAAATGTGCGTGGTGTAATAAAGGATTTTCCCGACCAGGAAGAAAAAACACACATGAAATGGAATGCGAAAGCAACCCAGAAGTCGGAAAATTTGAGCATCAATCTGCGAGACCATCATCATAGACAAGATATTTTTCCTAGGCATTTACTACGCAAGTTCTTAAGTTTACATTTTGTAAAAAGCTTTTTTTAGGGTTTCTTGTATTCTAGTTTTCTGTACATAGTATTTAACACACAACAAACATTATTTAAATTTTAACAGTTTATCCTAATTGTGTTTACTTGATTGCATTTTTAAACCCTCGCTGATTGCCAATTTATTTCCTTGTTTCCCAAATTTCCATAAATGTGCTTTAATTTTCGGATATATATTCTATTAATCAAAAATAGTCATCATATCAAAGCTAAAAAAAACAAAAAACTAAGGTTAATCTTCGGCCATATAGTTAATGACCAAACGATAAACGAGGCTTAAATCTGAGAAATAATTCAGTCATATTGAAAATACTACTGTTTGAGCGTTTTTGAAAATTGTTGAGAAGTTATAATACACCTTTCCCGAATTTATGCATTTTCTCGAACTCCTCAATTTGAAATGAGAACTTAATGTTTTTGAAGCTTTTTCTGAAAATTTGAGATCAAAGGCTCTTATCGTTCCTTTCTTATTGCTGTTTTAATTCCTTTGTTTTTTTACGGACAAAACCTATAAAACATATTTATGATACACGGCCTAGCCTCGTGCGTTTCTAATCCATTTCCATGGAAATCTACTTTTGTTTAAGAAAATAACTTAAAATATATAATCTCGCAAGAACCAGAAGAGCTTTTAACATACCGTTTTTCCTATCTTTAGCGCCGCCCTCTGATGTACGCAGGGCGCCACACCTAGAATGTAAAATTTGAAAAGAACCACTGTGACGTAATATTTTTACCATATATAGCGAAAATTATTACGTAAGCATTCCTTATATTATCAAAAGATTACGTCACGGTGGTCAGACTTACGCATATCAAGAATAGGTCTTCAGTAAAAGCTATTTGAAATTTTTAAAGAGTACCTCCAATAAGCGTCGCCCTCTAAAGATAGATAGAGCACCGCACATAAAAACTCTAAAATTTAAATTGAGGAAATACGGTAATTCTAACTTTTTTTTGTCTTGCCGACTTTTCACAACTGGTGTATAGCAAGGATACGTAAAGGCAACAGCATTTGAAACATTTGAAGCAGAAAACTTATTTATAATGGGCTTTTATTAGAGATTAAATCATCCGCCTTAGGATGACGGGGATGGAATAAAACGTTTCGTCCTGTTTATCGCTTGGATGCTCGGGCCGGAAGAAGATCGTTTCAAAGTTAGGCCCGAGCATGTCCGGACCTTTGTCGGGCCGTGTTCGGGCCGAAAGAGATCGCTTCGAAGTTAGGCCCGGACGAGCCCGGACTTTTGTCGGGCCGTGTCCGGGTTGAAATGAGGACTTAGGTTCGTCCGCCCCGAACATGGCCCGGACATTTCCGGGCTCGTCCGGGCCATGCCGTGGGTCGTTGTTCGATTGACATCGCCTGGCTCTTTTCAGAGATACAGTCTGTCTAAGGAACCAACTGATAAAATACTCAAATAAATTTTAAATTGAAAGAAAAAAAAGAATTCAAAATTGATAATACAGCTGAAATCAAGGTGATTATTGTACTTGAATTGGGCTATTCCATTTAAAAACCATACAGGTGTATTGACGAACTTTTTTTACAAGACCCCCTGGAAGTTTTCAACATCAGCTTACCCCTTTGGATTTCGAGCTTAAACCCCTGGAAACATTCTTCTTTTGTTGATTTTCAGTGATTTTCTCAAGCAAGAGACTGGAAAAAATCTGTGAAGTTTTATTGATCCCTGGAAATCTTCATAAAGCCCCTTGGAAACTTTTGGAAAGTACTTAAACCCCTAGGAAAAAAGGGTTAAAAAACCCCGGGAAAAGTTAGTCAATACCCCTGTATGGACTAAAAATGGAATAGCCCATTTTGCTTGACCTTACCACTTGACTTGACCAGACTAAGTTTTTAGCCTTTCGCTTTCGATCGTGTGCTGCGATTGCCATTTTGCTGTTCGATTTGTTTTGTTTATTAGGTGCCCACATGGTCACGTAGTAATTTTAATGAAGCTCAATAACCAGAAAAGCGGCCTGTTTACATTTGGGCAGATGCAGAAAAAGTCATGGATACCATTTTCTATGTCCTAGAATTCACACCCCGCGACCAGCTTTGATCGAAAGAGCTCCTCACTTTTTAACCCGCTAACCGTGCCCATTTTGGATTATCGAATTTCTGAGGAAACAAAATGCGGCGGCGGATATTTTTTCCGACGAACACGAAAATTGAAAATACCTCCCCCTTGTGCCCTCTCGTGTGTAGTCGTAGGAGGATAACTTTTGAAAATTTGAAAAAAATATGGACATTTTGGGCAAAATCTTCGAATTTTTTTAATTCCATTAATTCACGATTTTGGGCAAAAATCCTTAATACAGCTTTATTTCGCTGTGCATCATAGAGAGATAATATAAAGCCGAGAGAAGTGGCCCGCCAGCCAAGAGAAGCCAAACATTAAATGTTTTGCCCGCCGATTCATTTTGACGTCAACCCTCTATAGAAGAAGTCATTGCAACGTTAATTCTTCAAATCGTCTTCCTGGCCCTGAAATGAATTTTTTGTTGCTTAAAAAAATATACTTGTTGAATTTTAAAGATTGCATAATAAAGTAATGGAAGTTAGAATTCTGCACTCTCAGAAAATGATCTGCACTTTGAGGTTAAATTTTTATAAACTTATTAGTCGGATTTTCTACTAAAGGTCGGATGATTCAACGAAACAAAAATTGAACAAAAGACGTTGAACGTTCATTTAAGTCCGTCCGTGGTTTAGGTCAATACACCTTTCCCGAGATTATTTTATCTTTTTATCTAAAAGACTGTTTTATTTGGATTTTATATAAAAAGATACTAGAAATAAATACAAAATCAATAAAAAAATAATTATTAAAAAGCTCTTCCGGTTCTTGAATTATTTCATTTCTTGTTCGTTTTTTAAACAATAGATTTTCATGGAGACGAGGTCGGGCTTGATAAAATACTTTTTTATTAGAGATTTGACTTGACCATAAAATCAAAGAAATAAAGCAGCCATAGGAGTAACATTGTATGTTATTATATTTTTAGAGTTAAAAAGATAATAGATTGGCTGTGACCAATAACTAAAATAATATT
>JAUJPO010087204.1:0-10030 GCA_032270745.1 Tiaropsis multicirrata | reverse complement strand
TTGTATTTCAGTTGTAATTTACCCCCAACACTGTAGGTCAAAGTTGTATTTCAGTTGTAATTTACCCCCAACACTGTCAAGAGAGGGAGAGGGGAGATGGGTAAAGAAAAAGCTCTAGAATGATGTAAATTCCATTTACTTAATGCCTAGATTGTACGTGGGATAAATTTTGGCGATTTTATGCCCAAATTTGTGAAAATTGGATGTAATCCTGAATGGGATTCTAATTCCAATTCTTTGCAAAGAAAAACATTTTGTTCTCAAATTTCCCATATTTTTCTTAGATTTTCTAAAAAAAGAGACTCTAAGAGGGATTGATATTTCCATTTCTGTTCTTTTGCAAGACCCTGCCAGGGATCCATAAGAACCGAAAAAAACACCCTGGCCTGACGAACCTTTTTTGCCTAAGTTAAGTATACCCCCCTCCCCCCCGGACATTTGGGACGGGAGTCGCGCGGTCGGCCGCAAGGTCTGTTACTGTGCGGCTTCGTCATTTACACTCTCGGAGACTTCGCTGTGCGCGGCGCGGGACTGATTGAATCAGATAACAATAAGTTATTTCGGCGACATAAAATTCTGGAGTATTTTTTTAAGATCTTAACACGTGCAAATAAATCTCAGAGATGAAAAATCTGCAAAACTTTGTTTACTGTTTGTTTATTATCAAACCGCAAAAAATAATCAAATATTGCGCAATGCAAAGCGTGAAACAATACACCGGCATTTTGTGCTATAAATGTATTGTTCTCAAAGTGTGTATTCATTCTCAAAGTGTGCCTATTGTTCCATTCATATTTAGATTCGCTCCATTAAACGAGACCGTGAGATATGGTGCGTGCTAATTTTTCGCCCAACAAAAGTTCAGCTCATTTAGAAACAATTAAACATAACATTATTATTTTTGTTTGAGTTGTTCATTAGAAAATTCGGTTAATGTCTTTTTTCTAAGGTGAAATTTTTTGTTTTAATTTCTTTGATGCATGCAAGCTAATTCAGATCGTGGTTTGGTAGCCTTTTGGAGTTTCTAAGGTGAGATGATTTTGAAATTCAAACGTTCATCTCTCATTTACGTATACCTTAATGGTACTAATTTTCGCGCATCAAGAGATTTTTTTTTCACTCGTATTAATTTTCGCGCACAAAGGCCTCCTATATATTTTATTCTAGACATACAAATAAAAATGAAGAAATTTTTAAAGATAAATGCCACTTTCTTTCCAAAAACAAAAAGACATGGTATTAATTTTCGCGCACTCCTTGACTGCGCATAATTTCGGTATTAAATTTCGCGCATTTTTGGGCCTCTGCGCGAAATTGTGCGAAAATTAGTACGCGATAAAATTAGTACTATTATATTAAGGTACTAACGAACGATAACCGGGGGTACACTGCTACATAATTCTCTTTACCCAGACAGAATTTATCTCACGTTTATTGTGTAGTAGGTATTGCGAGTGGGAACATACCCTCTACGGAAATGTACTTATGAATTTTTATGTATCGGATCTGATACAGAAAAGGACGTCTTCTCTGACCATTTATTGTCTTTTTTACGATTTCATACGTCAAACCTTGGGTATGTTTGAAATACAGTAGTTACTAATAGACTGCAGTATTATACAATTGATCTGTGAAAAAGGACAGACCGGTCACAATGTTGAAATGTTCTACTATTTTGTGCATCACGCACATTATTTTATAAGCAACTCAACCTTTGAAAAAATTTCCTGAAATAGGGCAAAAATAGGTTTAAAAACAAGCTTTTCACATTAAAAGAAAAACCCTGCGTTGGTACTTTGGAACTTTTGTCAAAAATAAAAAAAAGGGGGAGGGACGTTTATTCGTAAGTTAAAACAAAAGTTTTCACCCTTATATGGGTAGTAATAGCTCAAAAACCGTAGAAACCTGGCCAAAAATGATATAAAAAGAGTTATAAACGTCTAAAAAAATGTACTTTATACACAAAAAGTAGATTGTAAGATTCCACTTCCAATTCCACTTGCTCATTGCTTTTTTTCTGTCTTTCAGATCGATCCTGTATCTTTGGTAAGCGTTGATTGGATAGTTGATTGATCAAATCGAAACTTGGAAAACTGTTCATACTCGTTGAGTAAGTTTCTTTTTTTTTTCATTTGATTACTGCAGGTTCACCCAAAAGATCTTTAGAAGTACAGTCCTTTCCCCTCTTGTGATGTTTCATGGCATAAATATTTCATCGATTTGGTTTTTATCTTTGCGCACTTTGCCCTGTGAATTCCTGCTATCATCACAGAAAAGAAAGGCGTTCACTAAAATGCGAAAGAGTGAGCTGCTAGTAGAGTGCGCATAATATCTAGCCTGTAAAAGACTATCAGGAAAACATGGGCTAGTTACCAAACCCACACTTTAAAGATCCCACTAAAATCTGAAACTTAAACTAAAGGGTCCGATTTAAAGGTCCCACGTCCCTATTTACCTGGTATACTGGTAAAGAAGGAACGTGGGGCTCAGAGACTTTTATCGTCACAAGAGAATTCGCTACTTACATGATAAATGGGCTCATACATAAAAAATCCATATTCTCACTGTTGAGGATGTCGATTTTTCTTAACACCAACCCCCTGGATATCCGTGCCGAAAATATCGAGCCTCCTGGATATCCTTGGTCTTCAGATTCTTACCCCCTGGATATCCAGGACATTGAAAATTTCGGACCCCCTGGATATCCTATATCCTCAACAGGGGGGATGCGGACTTTTTCTGGAAAAGCCCAATGCTACAGGACGTTACTGTAGAGACTATTTAGAATTATTTGCGTTGTACTTGTTTGAACACAACATTCTTTCTAAACGTAACAAACCCGACTAATATCGTCAGCTGCATAAAAGAGTAGTGTTTGTGACGGTTAAGGATACGTTGCTTGAAGTGTTCTTATAATAAATTCAAGTCTATAAGTAGAAGATGAAAATAAAAATGACGTTGGATACACAGTAGGTGTATTGCAAAACAAAAATCCCTCTTCGTTACTCTTCTGACGTAACATGTAATACTCGTTTTGAGAGATTTAGGAGTAAATAGAGCTTTAGGAGTAAATCTCTCAAAACGAGTATTATACCTGTTACATTGCCTTTTCGTACCTTCGTTAATTCAATTGAACTACAAAAGGCTGTATATGTCATTTCCTAACGGAGGCAATATAAATAGTCCCCGCATATGAAAGGTTTGTATATTCTTTTACACTGTCGTACTAAATAGTTCAAGAAGATGAAGTTAATTGAAAGTTAAATTGCTACCTTAAGTTCACCTGAAGGTGAAGAGCTGGTATGGTGAGCGTGTTTGATTTTTTGGCAAAGCAAATATTTGAAGGCTGTTTCAGAAAGACTTTTCTCAGTTAGATGTTTTGGTAGTTTTCAAGAATTGCATATCTCCACCAAGAGTGAGAGTATAAATCACGCAGTTTTTTATGATTTTGTTTGATTTTTCGCCAATTTTCGACGTGATTTTTTACTCTCTTTTTTTCTCAAAAATTTAGTCAATGTTAGACTGGTCATCGTCAGGATGAGTGACGTAGTCTCTCACTCCATGTCTCGTTAAAATTTCCTCCCCCGCAGATTTGATTTGGAGCCGTCATTCGAATTTTTATTAATTCTGCGACCAAGAAGTCTTCAAGGTGGCAGTGTGAAAGGAAGACACCAACTGTGAATATTGTAGCGTTTGACGGTATAGACTTAAATGATGTTTTTCGTGAACTTTTCGTCAACCTGTGCTCAGTGTAACTTTCAAATTCTTAAGGCAGGCAGGATACTTTTGACTTTCCTAAATCTACTCTGAACTATTTTATACTTGATGGATATTTGCTCCCTTAAATGAAAAAAACGAGAAGAAGTTTTTGCGGAATTTAATTTAGAGTTACATAATGGGCCTAAAAATATCAAATTTGTAGACTGATCTTTCCATGTTTCGCGGAATTTAATTTGACAAGCTACACCCAAACGAGCTCATATTTATTTTGCGGCCAACATCTCTTTCAAAGTTCAACTTAATGTTTAAAAAGAATATTCAATATACAGTAACTATAAATATATTCGGAGGGTCACCTAGATAGAACTGGTACGGGAACGTACCCCTTTTTTGACCTATTTTTACACTTCTCGAACAATGATATTTTTCTTAAAAGCTTATAACTTGGTGAATACTGACAACCGAATTTAAAAAGTTATACCTCAAAGTTTAAGTTAGACTTTCCACTCTCTAATGAAATAAAACTATTAATCAAAAAACTATTTTTCGGCTCCAGGAGGCCGCAAAACAACGAAACTTTTTTCTGGAACACCCAGTAAAATTTCATCATGTGGGCTCATGTTTTCCTATCTTGGGCAGTATTGCTTTGTAACGGCGTGAAGGCCCAGCGAGAGGGAATAAAAAATCTATAGACAGTAGAAATTTGTTGTTCCTAATCACATAGAGTAAAGTCCATAAGATAAGATTCTGGAGGTAAAAAAGTCTGCAACCAAGTCATTTCAAATACACCCCATTTACCAAGAGTATCAAATGGATCAAATTAGCGAGATACTTGATGAAAGGGTATTTGCAAGTATTCTTAACTTTTCAGGCACGAAATTCGTCTACCCGATCTTTTGAAAATTTGGAAATTCAGGGCATGCTGCCCCGGAGGTCGAAAGTGGACCCTGTCAGAGAGCAAATTTAACTTGCCTGATTTTTGGACCCTGACTAAAGGGAAATACAGTCCAAAATATGAAAATTTGTAAAATCTGACTCTACCCCTTAGTGTATATTAATCATTTCTAGGTCAGTCAGATCAACTGCATTTGATCAGTTTAATAGATATAGTCTGGGGAGGAGAACAGTGCAGACAAACACACTGTATTCATCCACCGTGTTGTCTCGTGCACTAGAAAACCGTTCTTACGTGCAGTAAAAACTGCCCTTTTTGTACACTGGATCATTACACATGATTACATTTTTGCACCAGACTAACCGGCCGGTGCTTTGGAACATTCCTGACGGTTTGCGTGATTGCGTAATTGGGGTTTTTCTCTGGTGTGATGCATGACAAGATGTTGAAAAAAGTTTGGCGTGATCAATTGTGTAATTTGTTTGAAGTTTAAATGTGTGAAAGTCAGCAGTAGACTAGAATTTCAACCTTCAGTCGGATCAACTCAATAAAAAAAATGAAGGAGGAATTTCAAATGAAGTCCTTATTATTATTACCATTCATTCTTATAAAGAAAATACGATGTACACGGCTCTCATTGTTATTATTTGTCCTCCCCCTTTGTGTGTTTTAGATGTGACATTTCTTTTATAAGAGCAAGCAGATGTGTAGGTAGTGTTTTATGAACGAAGCTCCGAACGACATTCAGTCAAGGTTTGACATAAGATCGTAATCATTACAGTGGAAGTATACAGTACTCTCTTATCCCAAAACTTATCATTTTCTCAAAGTATTCTCCCGTACTGAGAAATTTTGAACAAGTTCATCAAAAACAGTATATTTTCTTATGAAGAAATTGAAACCACAAGGATCGTGTCTCGTGCTCTCATCAAACACACTCACCACCACAATGACCTAGGACCGAAACTGAAAAAAAAAATTCTCTCAAGTCAATTGATTTGGATCGTTGGTTGGACAGGGCGGTAATTCGACTCAATCTTTTTTATATTTTCTATCCTTTAATTATATCACGACTGTGTCCTTTTACACTCTCTCTGTTTTGTCTGCCTGGTATCTCTCTCTTTCTCTCTACTGCGGGTAGCCGCTGAATAATAAAAGTTTGACCTAGACTTGAGCATTTTACCATCGGCTAGATTAAAATTTTCGGGTTTTTTATTTCGAAATCCTTTAATACATTTGGAAGAAAATACCAGCAAATTAAGATTACAGACCAGGACAGACAAATGTTTTTGGATTTAGTTGTAAAGATTTTTTGAAAAAAAGGTGACTACAATGATAGGCTTGCGATCTTTTCTATTTGACCTCAACAGTCCCGAGTTTTTTGTAGGCCACAAGAGGGAGATATTTATTTCAAACTAGGAGTGCTGTGTGTAAAAAACTTTGTACGAATGTTCCCTATCTTGTGATGGAAACTGCCTGAAAAAAATTTAAGTTTGTGACGAAATCCAATTTGACATTTTTAGTTTCCTTTTTTGATTTCTAAAAGTTCTGAAAATTTGAATTTAAGATGTTAAAGATTTTAAAGTTTTAAAGGTTTTGGCGAGGGGAAAATCACTGTTAAAGATGTAAAGAAAATTTGTGCGATATTTTGCCAATTTTGACGTGATATTTTGGTTTTATTTTTGAAAAAAGTGTACGAGAGATTTCTTTGTGTGATTTACCCCTCGGGATTTGGTACACTTTCCTCCTATGTCGTTCAATTTCAAGTCGAAATGTTTTATGGATGTTCCAAAATATTTTCCAGGAGTTTAAAGGCAAAAGACAAGTGCGTTGTGTAAACAAAACACGCTAACAGAATTAATTGTTTTGCAGCAAATAACTGTAAAAATTATTTGGTAGAAAATAAAAGAAAATGTTAAAAATTATCTGGATTATGACAATCGAATTTTAATCGAATCAATCGAATTTATCAGTCCGATTAAATAAGTGTTCGATTACATATTGTATAATTGGTAGGGGATTATGAGTAAATGAGTGGGGGTTATGGGCTATTCCGATGAGCTTTTTTGTTTAATGCTAATGGGAACCGAATGCATCATTAAGGACAATCACATCAACGTCGACTCATCTTTTTGTTAATTGCTTCCAGTTTTCATTTCGAATGCTTGTGGTGTCATCAAAATAAGAAAATCAGGGCAACTTACCAAATGTTTTTATAAGAACCAGTTTTACAAATCTTTCTAAATTAACCATTTTCATTTTTTTTTAATCAAAACTCGAGACTTTTTTTATTGACATGTTTGACTGTTTGATTGTTTGACTAATTATCTAAAATTCTGTTGATATGTTTTTTCAGCTAAAATTCGGAAAACTATATTTCTTACTAATTACATTCCAACTCATCAAACATATTTAATGATCACTCGATTAACTTTAAATCATGCACAGGAAATGAGTTTTCTTTGCGTCTCAATAAAAATTAAAAAATGCTATAGTCTACTCAATTAGTACATGATAATTACGCTAGCATAACTGGTTCAGTTGGTTCAGCCAATTACTAAAAACTGTAGGAAAGAAGGGTAGGAAATTTGAGAAAATTCTTTGCTAAAACCGACGAAAAATTGTCGAAAAATGCATTGTAAGGGTCGGTTTTTCGACAAATTTTGCACTGCACTGTAAGGGTCCGAATTTAAAGGTACAATTTTGCGCGCACATTACGTCGTTTCTTAATCGAGTGACAACTTTCAAACTACCATATTGGTCTCCATATTCTAGCTGTTGGGGAATAACACATACATTCATGTATACTATAGATTCCCCGATTTCGGGAAATCGGGATTGGGTGAATTTCAAGAAAAGATATTGCGTGAATTTTGGGGGTGACTGGGGAGACTCACTGAAAGTGATCATCTAATTATTGTGCTAACTTTTTGCGATTACAAAGGCCGTGTCTATTTTCGTTGCTAATGATCACAGTAATTGACTTTTAACCCTCCGCTATTATTTATTGCCGGATATGGTTTGCAATTATTGTAATTTTTTAACTAATAATTTGATCTCGATTAATTTTATTTAAGGACGAAAGAAAAAAAAAAGTGACATTATATTTTTTTCTGCAATTAAAATTATGCATTTGTCTTTGATGGCGACTACTTGCATGACGTCACTTAAAGTAAGCATAGCCTATGCCACATCACAAAGAATTATTAAAAATACTGGAATGGAATGTCTCAAACTCTTTTTGAGCTCGACCTTTCTGTTTCATGGTAGATTCTACATAGTTACATGAAAGTTTACCCGCATTCAGCCAAGGTAGAATTGTAAAACAATGCATTAAAGAACTGAAGGTGGGTACTATTAAGTATTTTTAGGGCTACGGATAAATATTCTACCTCTTAAATTATGTTTAATTATCAGTGGACAATGTTTATGTATTGAGCTTTTCCAGAAAGAATTCATATTCCCACTGTTGAGGATGTTGATTTTTCTTAACACCAAACCCCCTGGATATCCGTGCCAAAAATTTCGAACCCCCCTGGATATTCTATATCCTCAACAGGGAGGATACGGACTTTTTCTGGAAAAGCTTATTGTTCGGTATCACACTTGTGTGATTGATCATTCCTCTCATAGTGATAAGATACCGTACATCACACAGTGAACTTTTAGTTTTCTCTTATGTATATAATATTTCGTTATGGTTTTTTATGTGGGATTAGTTCTAAGCTTACTGTAGTTCTGGCTTTTCTAAATTCTCAAAGTAAATTTCATTAATCCATATCGATGTTCGTATAATAAGATGTTCTTATATGCATCTTCATGATCCATCATCCATCACGCGTGCGTCAAGACACATCTTGTTTTCGTTCTTGTCATGTCTGAAGAGTGTCTTTATTTACATTTCTGTCATCATCATATAGTGCTTTCCGATGTCCTTTTTCCTATGTTTGTCATAGATGTCAAATTACACGACAGGTCACCCCGACAACTTGACCCTCAACTTTTTTTCCTTTTACTTCAAAGCCTTTAAACACTTATCGCTGTAACTTTTTTTGAGGAAATCAGTTTCGGATCTTTGGTTCCTTTTCATTAGTATTAGTTTGGGGATATAAAAGAATCGCTAAAATGACCTGCAACTGAATAGAATAGTGTGAATTGGTATTTTTTGCGCTATCAGCGCGCAAAGTATTTCGGCAGGAAACTCTGGTTTTAACACTAAAATTATTTCCATTTAACTTTGACGTTTCCATTTAAAGCCTTTCATTTTTTGGGTAGAAAATAATGTTTTTGAAAGGGTTTTGTATTGTTATATTCTTATATTATAGCATCATTATTGTAAACCTTTTACATTTTAAAATAATTCACAGTCTAAATCTCGACTGGCTTACCCACACCCCTCTCATAGTGTGTAAGGGGGTTCCAGGTCCCACCTGAAATTTTCAGTCCCAGCACACTTCAAATCCCTCACCTGAAATGTCCGCAATAAAGTTCCATCTCAAAACAGTATTTTTTTCGGAGAGATAAAATCGATACTTTAAAATCCCCAATAATCCAGTCATGTTGAAACTCTAAAACTTTTTTTTCAAACTACTGGATCAATCAATAGAAAATGTGTGAAGGACTTCAATTCCCACCTGATTTAATAGGATTCCAGCATACCCCTTAACCCCCACCTAAAATCCTAATATTTCCAATTACCACCTCAACATTTACTACACAAATCAACCCCCCCCCCCCAAGCAAAATGCACACTTTCTCTCTGGATTATTGTATAGTGTCAGCAATTTTGTTGGCGGTGAGAAACTAATCCCATTTTACACTCATTTTTTGTTTATATCATGTCTGCACGTAAAGAATACATAAAACGTCATCACATCTATGTCTTTGAAAATGCTGCTAAGAACAACCAAGATAAATTGTTCTTATAGTTGTTCTTTAAGCCTTAGGCTAGGTTTACCTTGAGTATAGAACACTGGGTGATTATTTGTGTCTCTTTGTCAGGAAAATAAAACAAACTGGATTTTATCTGTCACAAACTCCAAAGGGATCAAAATATCCTTTGGGGCTTATGGTGAAAGGTTTTAGTTTGAAATATTATTCGCAAGCGACTTAGTGCTCTTCCATTCTATAGCTAGCTTTACAACAATTTTCTTATAAAGAACAACTTTATTTGCACCACCAGCATGTGAAATCCGTTTCAGCACACGCGAATTAACACTAAAGGTCATTCCCCTTTTCCTTATCGTGTCACACCGCGCTATAATGACTCGAAATCTTCCGTGATGTCTCTCCGGACATTTTGAATTGCGTAATAATTTTAAATTCAGGTCTAATAAACGGGTTATTTTAAAAGGTGGTACCATACCATGGGGTACCCCAATGGTGTACCTTTTGGTGTACCCCAATTATTTACGA
>JAUJPO010087193.1:0-10031 GCA_032270745.1 Tiaropsis multicirrata | reverse complement strand
TGGACGATAGTCGAAACGTTTTAAATAAATTTTTACTATTTTCAAAATGAAGCTTCTCAATTATTTGTTTATACTAAAGTTGGTAGCCCAAAGCAACATTTTTACATTGATAAAATAAAGTCAGAATTTCTCACTCCACATAGTTAATCTTTTCTTTCCATTTTCTTCTAAGGGTGCTTCGGGTACTGGAACTAATGAAAAAATGATGAAACTTAAATTATGGTGTGAAATATTGTATCATGATTGTACTTATATGACATGTCTCTGTAACTGTGTAAAATATTGGTTTATCGGTAAGATAATCACCCCTGTTCACGTGGCCCATTGAGATACGCTCCAGTAGAACATGGAATGTTCTCTCTCATACCAGTGGTAAAACTGTTAGACGTCCTGGTTTCGTAGGCCTTGCTTAGGGAAATTTTTAACATTCCTTAAAAGATTGTCGTTTAGGCTTAAAACTCTTCTCCAGGCCCCAAAAATAATAATTTTTGAAAAATAAAAGAATTGTCCCCAGAATCTAGCTCAAGTGAAGTCGAGAACAAAGAATTAAAAGAGTCACTGAAAATTATGACGAAAGAAGTTAGTACCTAGTTTTAATGCTCTTTCTTTTCTGTCCAATCTTGCGTAAACGGTTGTGATAACATAGGAAAAGGTTGTTAATAGGTAACCGAAGACAAGTTGAATTGGCCTGTAATTATATGAGAAGTATGATAAATGTATTACGAATAAAAAAGTTCAATCGCTTGAATAAAAAAGACCTCTCTCATGATTCGGTCACCAAACTCGTTTAAAAGGTAATTGACAAGTTCAAAACCTCGAAATCATAACCAGCTAGATGTTTTAAGGCTACGTCATAATCATCTCATTCGTTCAGAGCGTAAACAAAAGAAAATAATGTTAAAAAGAAAAATCAAACTCTACTCAAATTCATGATATCCATGACGTAATGTTTTTTACGGAAACACCCAGGCATAAAAGCCTGGAGCTGTCTGTTGTGTAGACTAGATATTTGCTACATAGTTGTTCATTGTTAAAAATCCTATAAATTAGTAGCAAACACCCAGCGTCGGTTGGATATCATGAATTGACCATGTGTACCTTTTCCACATATCGTCTCCTCCTCCCCACTCCCTGAAAGTGCTTGCGAGAAATCAAAATTAAAACAAAAACACTTTCAAAAATATAATAAAAATAGTAAAGCAGTAACATAGATAAAAAAAATCAAAACAAATAGAATTGTCTACGGCGCGCGGTACAAACTTCTACTCTTATCATATTCTGCATGATTTACTGAAGCGTTAAATTCAATTTAAAAACATACTTTAATTTCAAATTCATTTCTGTATATTGAATGTAAAATAAAGTGGAATCTCTACAAATCGGACATCGTCTAACAAAGCGGACATATATAGCGGACACCGTTCCTTTGGAACGAAAAGACTGCTTTTAGTTCATTTTAATCTTTATAAAGCGAACATCTCTTTAAGACGGACACTTACTGTTAGCCTGGTGAACCAAGCGACTTATTCTCAGTGTAGTAAAAAGAAAACCCGCGCGGGCAATATCCGTAAATAATATAGCGCATCGCAGCTTTAAATTCATTGTTGATGTTTGAATTTTAATGTTTGCTTCGAATAAGTACTTATTCAGTCACAACTTTAACCATCATATTTTATCAGGTGACTGAATTGTAGCTTAGATTTCAAGGCTAACTTACTGTGCAAAAATGGTGTCCGCCCGGTATAGAGAGATTCTACTGTAGTTGACATTAGAAATTACTCCATAGAAATTACTGCTAAGGTTTTCAGATGTAAATTTGTTGTTGTTAAGTGTGCGTATGAATACTATACTACTTTTAGGGTTCTCCTCGCCAGGGTGATCGACTTCTCTGGGCACTTTGTGAGAAGTCCCAGGCCTTCCACAAGTTCTCTCGCGCTGAACAGCTCGTGTCTAACCTCCGATGTATCCGTGCATCAGAGGAACGAATGTTCGAGATTGTGTGTTTCTAAACTGTTACAATTGATGCAGGTTGGGTCGATAGTTTCATCGATCATGTGTTGATAACTGGAGGATTTGTGCTTACCGCTTCTTATTTGTGCTAGCAGTACTTGATCCGATCTTGTTCTTTGGAGAAGTGCCTGTATACCCTCTTGATTTTGCTTTTGATTACTGAACATGCACATGTTGCTGTTGTGTTGGAATCGTTTGACATTTTACCATTTTTGGCAATCATTCGAATTCAAAAATTTTGAAATTGAAAAGTTTCAAGCTGAGCATTGAAAATAAAATTTATCATTATCAAGAATTTGAATTTATTTCAAAATGAAAAAAAACTGCAATCAACCAATAAAAATACCAGTTTGATTAATTATTTGTTTAAAAATATATTTACACTTTCACATTTTATATCTAACTCGCATTTCAAAATATTTCACCCGTTCTTAAAAGCAAATCTCTGAAAAAACAGACATAGTCAGCTTCTAAGAGTCCGAAGTCCCCTTAGCCGAAGAATTTTACGAAATTTTTTGCATGGTCAGGTTCTCAAGATATTAAAGAAAATTATGATTTTGGGTGAAGTTCAAAGTTCAAAGTTCAAAGTTTTTCTCTTTCGTGAGATGATATTACGGCTATGACATTCAAAATATTCTCGTGCTATACGATATCATAAATATTGAGAAAATAAAAGATATCTTAGGATCTTTCCGCTTTTTAGTATGATCTTACGGCCGGTGCGACGCTTTCGCACTCTGCATCGTCCAGAGTTTCATCGATGACTGGTCGATATCCAAGAGTAACCTACAAAACAAAATAAAATGTTGAAAAGAAAACTCTACTCAATTCCCGTTTTTTCGGATGTTTCCGTATAATATGATTCAGTCATAGATATCATGAATAAAATAAGCCATTCATGGTAAAAGTATGTCACCCACATTAAGGAGGTAAGAAATCCAGAAGAGTCCCTTTTAAAACTTGGCAAAAATGCTGTGAAATGTGGGGAATAGAGGCCACATACTACAGTCTCCCCCCCCCCTCCTTCCCAATTCTTTTTATAGAAAAGGAGCTCTAAACCAGGGAGAGTATTCGGCTTGGATAATAATATTGATTCATTAAAAAATAGCTAAGGGCCCACTAAGGGGGTCGAAAAAGCACATTTGATATCAGCAAGACTTCTTTTTTTCTTCGTAAAAAAATCCATGGTTTTAAATAAAGGACCCCGGCAGGAGAGTACGGACCTTTCCTGTTGCTACATCTTGGTAAGAAAGGGTGTGTTTCCTCCAGTGCTCTTCAACAGGTTTTATGGTTTGTCCTTCGATTGGTTGTTTGTAGTCGTATTCGTCAATTCGGTCCTATCAATATAGAGAAATCCAAACATTAAAATATGTCGCAAAAAGATTGTGACTACTATAAAACAGTTCGTATCTACGATACCACGAAACAGTAAAATACGTGATAGTGTTCTGGTATCCTGGTATTATTGGTCAACCTAGAGTGTTTCGGAAACAACGAAAGAAACAAAAAGTAAACTTACACAATCCTGGTTTCTACAAGAGGAGCATTTTTCCTTTTTTATTTTTTGCCAAAGATTTTAGCTTTTGTGAAGCACCGTGGTGTGAAAACAAAATAAATCTTTGTGCCAGTTTATAATGAACACTGTATTCGCGATTGTGAAGAATCCTCGACCGAATTTTGCCTTCAATGCGATAAGTATTAAATACTAGGCTAGGATGAATGAGTGGTAAATACCTGGAAATCTTCTCTAGCATGAGCACCTCGGCTCTCTTCTCTTGCTTCGGCGGAGACAATAGTTTGTGCGGCATTTAACATCAAGTTTTGCAGTTCAAGACCTTCAACCAAATCGCTGTTCCAGATCATTCCACGATCGTATAACTAAAAGAGCATGTTTGAGTGTTTTAAAATTGATAAAGTTATATGAGGCGAAAAATCATGTTATTGAGATATTTCAGGGAAAAACAACAACCAAAGTGATTTTGGGGTGATTTGCTGAAAATAAGGTTTTGACACTTATTCAGAAATAATTCCTATAATTGGGGTAAATGAAGTTATACTTTACTCGTATTAATTTTCGCGAAATTGCGTTTTTATGCCCTTTTCGCGAAAATTTGTCTCGCGAAATTAAATCTACGAGAAATTTTTGAAACTGCCATTTTGGCAGAAAGAATTGTCAAAAAACCATGTCAAATATGGTAAAATATGACCATTTTTAGGGTCATTTGCAAAATAAATCCGCGTGAAATTTTATCCCGCGAAAATTAATACGAATAAAAGTATCAATACACTACCAGACCACAGTGACTATTTTAATGAATATGATGGAGTAAATGAATGAAATGAACTTACCTGCAAATCTTCCATTTCGTTATAGAGTTCGTAAATCTTCTCGCATCCTTCCCTCATAATTTCACCGGTACGGAAGACGGAAGCGTAGTTTTGCATAGTCTGTCCAAATGGAAAGAAAAAATTAAGTCTAAAAGTAAATCGTAGACAGTGTTCCTACAACATCTAATTTGGCAAAAGCGTGGAGATTTGAGGAGATTTAAAAATGGCCCTAATAGGCCAATTTTCAGGTACCCAGGGGTACCTTGATATATTTTGACGTAACTAGAAACAAAATAGAAAAGAAAGGAAAGAAATTCGAAACAATAAACCATTGAATCGTTTTGGTAACAACAATGTCAATGAAAACCTTTTGCATTTTCAGTCTCAAGCTGGCGACAGGTGTTCGTCCGTTTGCAAATCTCAATTTGTCCATGTTTGCCACAGATTCTTCACCGGCGTTCTGAAAGGTTTAAGAAAGCACATAATATGGTCTTTAATTTCTACTGATGAAGTTATTAATGTAGAAACCAGGATGACACAAATTAAAAAGCAAAGAGTGCTGGTTTCTACACGAGAGCAATTTATCCCGGTGGTCGATGCTATCTATCTACACAGTATACATAAATGTATAAAAAATTCTTAATTTAACTTACAGCTGGCAAGTCTGGAATCTTATCTCCAGGGCTGTGTTTGGAGGCAATATCCAAAGCACAAGCACGTCCAAAGATGACTAGATCCAACAGTGAGTTTGCGCCGAGACGGTTGGCGCCGTGGACGGAAGCACAAGCGGCCTCGCCGGCAGCATATAAACCTTCGACGAGAACGTCTTCCCCATTCTTGTGATCAAGAACCTACCAAGAGATAAGGAATTTATTGTAGATTAGAGACAAGAAGGAAATCATTTTATACATAGTGCCTTTTTTTAAGTCTGGATGAGGATCGAACGAGAGTATTTAGTAAGATCCATTGAACACTGAAAATGGAAAATTCATTTTGTAGAGGGTGGGTAATGTCCCATTCGCGAATTTATAGTTTGAGATTTTTAAAACGAAATATCTCTTTTACAAAATTTTACAAAAATTCGGAGCCAAAATCAATAGCCTTGCAAAGGAGTAATAAAAAATTCAAATCAAAACACAAACCTGTCCAAGATGGTTGGTTGGTACACCACCCATGTTGTAATGGACAGTCGGTAATACAGGGATTGGGTCACGTGTCACGTCAACGCCAGCAAAAATCATGGCTGTCTCAGAGATTCCAGGCAATCGAGCCTTCAAAACTTCGGGAGGTAAATGAGACAATTGGAGATGCACGTGGTCCTTCTCAGGTCCAACACCACTGTTGTAGATAAAAAGAATTATAGACTTGAAAGGTGATGAACCTTGCCATGAACAAGCCAATCTGAGCTAAACTGCCCCTCTTAATCAGTTCCCAGTTTTGAAAACTGAAATTTTGTTGCAATAAATGGAAAAGCGGTATCAATCTACAGAGATATTCTGTATAAGACAAGCGAAGCAAAATGGAGTAAATGCTTTAAGGAAGCATGCTTACCGTCCTTCACGAATTTCCATGATACTGGATCGAGAAACAACGTCTCTGGATGCCAAATCTTTAGCTGTTGGTGCATAACGTTCCATATATCTTTCACCCTAAATTAAGACAGAATTAAAAATTATTCTTTATATTGCTTGCCAATGGTTGGTCCTGTCATGCGCTAAAAGGTACACCTATTTTCAAGTGATTTTTCCACAATAAAAAAATACGTACCTCACTATTGATAAGAATGCCTCCTTCACCACGACTTCCTTCTGTGATCAAACATCCAGCTCCATAGATACCTATTAATAAACAAACAAAAGGGTTGTTAATATTTTATAGTAAGACCAAGGGAGCATTATTTCAAGCTTCTCCTGGGAAGCTAAAATACATTAAAAGATTGTTTCCGCAAAACAAAGATTCAAAAGATTTCAGCTACTCATTTTCAACTAGTTTCAACAAACTAGTGTTGCATTTATTAAAGTTTATTTCTGCCCCATCAGAAGGATAAAATTTTACCTGTGGGGTGGAATTGGACAAACTCCATGTCTTCGTTAGCAAGACCTGCTCTTGTGACCATAGCTGTGCCGTCACCAGTACAAGTGTGAGCTGATGTGCATGAGAAGTATGCACGTCCATAACCACTAAAGGAAAGTTATTTCAGGGCTATTTTATAATCAACACATCATTGTGTTTCGTGACAAGTTTCTCATAGTCTGTTCTCATTTTACAGTACAGTAAGCCTCAAAATAAAACAGCAACCAAAATTGATATAGTGCTTCAGGACAGGTTTCTGTAGTTTTTCACATGATTTAGAAACTTTTAATTTAGACGGTGTGAGCGCATGGGCAGACCAAACAGCATTTGCAGCAGCAAGGTATAGAAAGGAAATGGTGACAAAGATAACAAGACATTTTGAAATTTTATACGTACCCTGTAGCCAACACTGTATTTTTGGCTTTTATTCTGTGCAAAGATCCGTCTTCCAAGTTCATTGCCAACACACCGAGACATCGCCCTTTGTCCATCAACAAGTCCATGGCAAAATATTCAATGAAGTAATTACAATCATGACGCAGTGACTAATAAGATAGTAAAATAACACAAACTGTTATTATAATATGCCATATCAACAAATACTGTGCCAATTTTCAGTCCAATCTCAATTTGACACAATCATGAAATTTCTTTTGATTTTGAGCTTCATTTTGAGACTAATTTAGATGATTAAACAAATTTAAAGAGCAGAAAATACTTTGCAACTAGCCACAAAAGGACGTACTTTAACTGACTTATGGAATTAGATTTTAAAACCTCAAATTAAAAGAGTTTGAGATGGTTTATCAGGGTTATCAAATAAAGTACCTGTCCATAAAGTGTATGTAACAAAGAGTGTCCAGTTCTGTCTGCGACCGCACAACATCTGTGAGCTTGGCCACCTTTACCAAAGTTCAAACTTTGTCCTCCAAAAGCACGTTGATAGATTCGGCCTTCTTCAGTTCTACTGAAGGGCATTCCATAGTTTTCCAATTCGTAAACAGCTGCTGGTGCTTCACGAGTCATGTAGTGGATTGCGTTTTGGTCTCCAAGCCAATCAGAACCTAAAATGAGGATACAGCACTTTTTCTTTAGAAAATTGGAACAAAAATATCAAATTTAGAAGCATGAATCAACATAAAGTGAGATATTCAGGTTTAAATTCATCTTTTAGGACCTCATCTGTCACAAATGGAAGAAGGAAATAAATTTTAAACTGGTAGTTTATTTTAGGCAAGACAAATCTAATTTAATGTTCTAAAGGCTGATTTTCTATTTGAAATGGGTTGGTAAATTAAAATTATTTTTATTCATATTTCGATAAGACACTTCCCAGTATTCATTTTGGTTGAAGTTATAAATTTCTTCCTCTTTGATAAGAGATATTAATTGCAAATGCTCTAAAATGCTTACATCTATTAATAAGTTTCGGTTTTAATATGGACAAAAACAGGGTCAGTCAGGCCTGTAGAACAACAAATTAAATTTGTCTAGCCTTATTAGTACCTTTGACTGTATCATACATGTGCCATCTCCAATCGTCTCCTTCCATATTTCCCAAAGCAGCATTTATGCCTCCCTGAAATACAAAAAAAGTAATTTTCAAAAAAGTTAAAAATCAGACTGGCCACGTGAGAATGAAAAATTCAGGCAATACAGGTTAAATTCTAGAAAAGAAGGGCAGCGTCCAGGGTAGTTTCAAACAAAAAGACTGTTTTTGCTACATATTTAAACATTATTTAAAATATTTTGTGAAGGGCAGCATCTGATAACCAAACCTTAAGGCATCACTTGGCTATTGGTTTATTCCCTTTTAAAATTATGTACAAATTGATCAATCAATTGTGTTGGTAATTTTGTGGGTAAGTGCTAAAGAAAGATCACAAATTGTGATTAATGCAAGAAAGAATTTGTGGATTTTTGAGTGGTTGGCATATATAGACCTTTTCCACTACATACTAATGGGTTTAGTGAGAAGGATTTAGTATCTGAAAAGGAATGTTTGAAAATAGTTTTGATTGACGCAAGTGATTTCCAGTAATAAAAAAATCTTCAAAAGTCTCTGACCTGAGCAGCAACAGTATGTGATCTTGTTGGAAAAAGCTTGGTAACACATGCTGTTTTAAAACCAGCATTAGCTAAACCAAATGCAGCTCTGAGTCCAGCACCACCTGCTCCAACCACAACACAATCATAAGTGTGGTCAACAACTGGGTATTGGCGACTAAGCTATAATAAAATTTTAAAAAACTAAACAATGAAATATAATGGGCCATTCCAGAATTTGTCAGTAAATGGGGCCCGGACAACACGGAATTTCCGAAGCAAAACATTTCTTTCAAAACTCAAGAAGAAAATGTGTACATTTCTGAGGCATTTAATTCAAAAACAAAGAATAAACGTGGAATTTATATACTTTTTAAAAGTTTTTGAAAACAATCCATGGAATTTCCGAAGGGTTCTGAGATATTGAATTTATTTCCGTTGCAATAAAACGTTTGAAAATTTGTGTTGTTTGGAGGGGGTTTCTGGAAATTTTCTGGAAGGTCCCAATAAAGAAAAGAACAATGTCTTAATCATCATTCAATCCTTATATCCTTTAAAATCAAAAATTATATATGAGTTAATATTTTTAAATACCTCAGCACTTGATGTATCTCCAGCTTTATCATTGACAGTGAAATGAAAAGCTCTTGTGCATGTTGGAGCAAGCTTAAAAAGATAAAGAATAAGTTTGGTAACTTCAGTGTCTAATTAGGATCTGCAAGATTCAAGGGTTTTCACTTATCTCACCGTCCTGAGTGAATAAAGATACATTGATTTTTCCATTGAATACATCTTTCCCGTAATTCCAGTTTTCCGGATTTTTTCCAGTCTTTGCACTCCATTGTTTTTTAAAAGGGAAGTAAACAAACCCAATTTTGCTTGCATTTTCTTAGGGAAGAGTGGTTTTTGGCCTTTTTCTCAACTTTATTGCATAGAATTTTTGCAAACTTCAGTATGTTTTTAAAATTTATGATAATATTAATACCTTCCTCGAAATTTCTTTTGAAACAAACGGGGGGAATCAAAATATATAAGACAAAATATCACCTTCTCTGAACAAACTCAGGCAAAAACGTATTTGTTTACCTCAACTTTATTTTTCACACAACGGTGAAGCACCATGTGTTTTCCGGCAAAAGCTGAATTGCGGGAAAGGTGTATTCTGTTTATCAGAACAAAATAAGTCAAAAGAAACAGCAATGAAACCCATTTCTGACATTTTGTAACAATGGGTTTGACAAATTAACAAAAGATTTATTTGCGTTGTCAACAGAACAATTTGTGATAATTTTCTTTTTAACCCATCGATGCAAATAACTGAAAAGAAGAACTTTCGTTTTCAATCTGCTACAGAGTGCAAAATATAGGAATTTATATAATAGTGTTCTCTGAAAGTGCAAGGTTAAAAAAGACTTGCATCATAACAAAAAGATGCAAAAGATTAGGCAAATAGTCACACGACCCTAGGCATGGCCCGGACATTTCCGGGCCTGCTCTGGCCATGTCCGGGCTTCAAAATAAAACTCTGTAAAGTGGCCCGAACATTAAGCGCGGTTCAGAAGCGGCCTGGGATT
>JAUJPO010087182.1:0-10032 GCA_032270745.1 Tiaropsis multicirrata | reverse complement strand
GTTAACGAAATATAATTGTCGGTATCAAACTTTGTCTCGTCTTCAATTTCCAACGTCTCGTCGAAATTTTGATCATTTTTTGGAACTTTTTGTTTATCAGGTGTGATGAAAATGGTAAATTGACTCTTCTTTCGGATTGTGTACACTAAAGTACCCTGACCGTTAACTGGAAATACCGCTATTCTTTTGTGAGGCATATTTTCTTTATGCTTGCTGGAAAGTGTGTTGAACGGTTGGTATTGAAAAACCTCGTCTATCACAGCCTAGTGTATTTACAATTATAAAAAATGATTTAAGCAAAGTCACTTTAATTATTACTATTTGAATAGAATACTATAGACCTTCATCCAAATGATCTGAGTTATAGCAAAATTGTTCTCTTTATATATTGAGCTGTGGGCTTGACATTCACATGATCATGTCTTGAAATATAAATCCACTTCATAGTCAGCATTTTTAAAACGGTTTTTCCTAGAATCTGGAAGGTGGCCTTTGAGTGAACATTTAACAAATATTCCTTGAAATAAGATGGAATCGCGGCTTATCAAGAATGACATGTTAATTCTTTTTTTAAACTCTTAGATAAACAAACGATAAACTGATTAATCTCGTGATGCTGTATTGTGTATGGTCTATGTTTGTCTCTTTAAACTGTAATCGCAGCGGGTGTTTTTTAAAGGTTTTAAGTCTTCAAAAATATCCCTATTATTATACTTTCAAAAATCATGAGGCTGTCATGCATCTGAGAAAAAACAATAAATAATAAAACTGAACCTAGTTATCAAGCTTCCTTGTGGGAGCCTAATTTTGTAACTAACTAAACTAAAACTAACTAAAAGCCATTGTGTTTCTTGTTTTGTTAGATGGAAAATTGAAAATCTAGCTCAGTTTCTTCTTTATTTGGGTGAAGTTTCTTTTAACGTTAGTTCCTTCTAGACCTTACTTTGACGTCCATGTGACGTATTTGACTTTAAAAGACGTTGTTTGGACGTGAAACTGACGTTCAGTGGGTTTACATTCTGGTCGACTTGTTGTTTGGACTTGATTCATCATTTTAAGGTCGATTTAACTATCGCAGAGTGATATTCATAAAATCATAAGACTGTAATGTGATTCGCATAGCGTACATCAGGTTTTACCCAATCGCTCAAGCTTATAGTACTTTATATAAACATATATAGAATTATAGAAATGGGTTTTAAGTCTTAAATTACATCCTCCTGATTACATAATCATCCTCATGATTACATATCATGAGACTGTCATGTGATTCCCATAGTGTACATCGGGTTTTACCCAATTGTTCTAAAGCTCATTTTATTTTACATGAACAGACAGAATTATAAATGGATTAGCACAGGCCTAAAAAGCGCATTAAAAAAAAGGCTTTGAAAACTGCAGTGTAAAAAGGAGCCGGTTGAAAAACATAATTGATTTTTCGAACCTTTCAGAATACGAAAGACTTTTAAGTCATTTAGATTTTGTCGTTTATCCAGAAGCAGAAGGCATGGAACGTTTTTTTGAAAATTCAAGCAACAACGTTGATTCAACTTCAGAACGTTATTTGGACGTTGCAACAAATGTTGAAATAATACTGTGTGCCTGTTGGGCAACTGCAATATAAAAAATATCGAGGGTTAAAAAGGAGTGCCGCAAAAATGAAAGATGCGCCAATTTTTTGTTGCAACCGTCAATTCAGTTCCCCTTTTTTTCGAGGTTGCTAGTGTTAATGTTGTATACAGGCATTTTTTACAAAGATAATGTTATTTAGTTTTCTTATTTTTCTATTGTTCTAAACAATAGACCTATTGTCCTAAATCCAAAATCTCGCCCTGATATTCTTGTAGAAACTGTTCTTTATAAATGAAACGGGTGTACAGTTGTCTCATAGTTCACCAAACTGTCCAAGGTAGAAAAATCTCTATTTGACTCCCCAGGCGTTGACCAAGTCACTTTTCTAAAGCCGAGACTGTATCTTTGTCATCCTTGCTAACAGAGAAGTAATCTAGACTAGATCCTTTCAATTCGCAAGTTACAAGCAAAATATGCTAGGATTCTTTAAAAATAAACTCATTTAATTAATGAGCATCTTATCATTATCATAACACAGAGAATATGCATGCATTTTGTTTTGAACTTTTTTGTGCGTCGCGTTGTTAGTAGCCCTAAATATCTAAATCAGGTTCAGCCACTTTGGTAAAATATGATAGTTAAATTGTGAAAAATATATAATATCCTTGACTGATTAGAAAAATGTATTTGCAATTTCGATCAACGTTTCTGAGCCTTGTGGCGAAATTTTCCTTGGCACAATACACTGTAGCAAAACCTAGCTTTCGTTCATACTTATTCGCTTAGTACAAAACAATTTAAAGACACCAAAAGTCTTCCAGCTTTTCGCCGCTTCGCAAAACAGAACCTCCCCCAAGCAGACACATGAAGAGTTTCTTTAACGTTGAAATAACGTTCTGACGTTACGAAAAAGTTCAGTGCCTGCTGGATCTTGATTGTGCAACCCACAATGCAGTGCCATTCGAAAGAGTTTGCAGTAGAGTCTGTTTGAAAAATGGTCATTCCATCCGACACTAAAGTCTGTTGCAAAAGGATTGTCACTTAAAATAATTAATGTGTTGAAACCAGAATTATACTGAAGAAACAAAAAGTAAATAAGTAATACTGTCTTAGTTAATTTCGATGAGCAAATCCTTCCCGCAAAGCCAAAGAAAAGTAGCAGGGACACTATCGCTTTAATATTTGTTCTTAAAAACAGTGTTCAAATTTTTTTCATAAATGTGCATGAAAATGTTCGAGTGCTTGATAAAAAAAATCCTAAAATGAAATAAAATTAATTAAAAAATTTGCGATTGGGAAATTTAAAAAGTTCACATTTCCAAGAATTTTAGATACTCATCAAGAACTGTCCGTCTCAAATTAACAAAAGTGAAATCGCTGTCCGGGAAGAACTCTTCCAATTCGTATTTCTCTTTCCCTTCAACAAAGCCTACATAATCGAAATTGGGCCAATGAATGGCATCATTGAAGTCGTATCGGTAACATTGTATGGTTGCACAAAAGTCATCAGTGTTGTTATGCAATCTGTGTGTTTGGTACCAGTTCGGACTTATCCAAGTCATTTGTTCCTCCTTCAAATCAAATCCGATTAAAGGTTGCATTTCATTTTGTTCAGGAGGCTGAGTGATCTTGTTGTAGACATTGCAAGTGATTCTACCGAACAAAACTTTGATGATGGCACACGCTCCACCATGGTTGTGAATCGGACTTCCCTTACCTGAAGGCCAAATCTCTAGAACATAAGGTATACCAGGTGCAGTGCGACGGTCGGGACCAAGCGTTACTCGCAGGTAAGCGAACTGGTCTTCTTTTTCTTTGAGTTTTTCGTACAAGGTCATGCCAGGAGTGTTGATGCTGTATCGAATAGCATCTGATAGTTTAGTAATTGGATCTTCTGGAAATTCGAGTTGAAGACCTGGATAGAAGATAGATAGAGTTCATTAGTTCACATCGTAAGTAAGTCAGTTAATCGGAGAGACCTAGTGTCGGTAGAAGCCGTACAGCAGAGTAGTCTGTCCCTCTTTCGATAGCACAAGACTTCTGGGTGGATGTAGACAGAGGCGGAGCGTCACACTTGCCTTCAGTTCCCAGCGACTTACTGCACAACCCAGTTTACCTGTTATGCTACTAATGCTACTGATTCGTTGAGTGGACGATGGGCGGGATCAATTCTGAGGCGAGCGCTCTACCGACTGAGCTAACCGGCCACATCCTAAACTATTATTACAAGAGAGTTATTTTTCAACAGTGTGATTCTCACCTTTGATATTATCATAAAGTTCTTTACAGGCTGGTGGAAGGCTGCTGGAAAACATGAATTGATCGCGATCAAGATCAAACAAGGTTACTTTGGAGCTGTCTTTGACGATGGGAGCAAAGTCGGTAACCAATGGATTCGGAAAGAACTGAAACGTTTGTTCAATTTTGACCAGACCTCCAGTCCCAACTTGCTGCATGACGTTTTCCGATTCAGCAACCACGTATTTCTTCTCTTCTAAAAATTGACAACACAAGATGTTGTTTTAACGTTGTCATTTCAACGCTAAAACATCGTAAAAACGTTAAAACTTCGTAAAGACGGTAAAACAACGGGTGGACGACCAATAAATAATCAAAAGTGCTATTATTTTCATTATTGATGATTCGTTCTTTAAACTACTGCAAATTCGCCAGTAATCTTCATTATTGTTAAAAACTAAAAGTCGTGGGATCTTTTCTTGTTTTTGGACCACAGTCTCGTGGTTCATCAGTTCAGTAAGGAGAATCCTTTAACACTTATCTAAATTTACAACTGACATCGAAACCAAAGAAAAACCCAAACCCTCGTTATAGTTGTAAGGGTGCGACCGGCTAAAAAATTGACCTTATATCCACTGAGAAGACATTGCTGATAATGATGAAAAATCAGCAGTAAAAAAAAACAGTCTGGAAGTCTTTTTGTAATTATAAGGTATTGGAAACGTGATCAATAAGGTAATTGTGAGCAAATTGAAATTTATTTGACTTTTGTTTTAAAAACAAAGTTGACAAAAAGTTATATCAATACACTCAAGACCATTGATTTTTTTACAACTGAATATGATCAAGTATATATTTAGTCTAACCTGCATTGAAGAATATTTTATATTTCTTTCTAATGTGTTCCTCTTCGCTCTTCGATTTTCCTTTTAAGAAATGATGCTCAATTAGAGTAGTTTGTGTCATGATATGACCTTTACCAAATTTCAAGACAAGTGCGTCACGATCGTAGCTAAACCAATAACTGACCTGAAAAGAAAATGAGATATGGTGGGTGAAACAGAGCAGGGAAAGAAGCGTTCTTGGAAAATTTAAACATATGTCTCAATATACAAAATTCACCAAATCTGGACATCACCAGGAAATTGAAATTGAAACAATCCAAGGGGAAACAATCCAAGGGGAAACTTACCAATTCATCAGGATAAATTCCAATATCTTCCCCATACTTCTGTACCAATACTTCCTCTTCACCACTAGCAGCCTGATGCATCTTCAGCTGGAATCTTGCAAAATTTTTACCGATAGTTAACGAAATATAATTGTCGGTATCAAACTTTTTCTCGTCTTCAGTTTCCAACATCTCGTCGAAACTTTGACCAATTTTTGGAACTTTCTGTTTGTCAGGTGTGATGAAAATGGTAAATTGTGTCTTCTTGTGGATTGTGTACACTAAAGTACCTTGGCCGTTAACCGGAAATACCGCTGTTCTTTTGTGAGGCATATTTGCTTTATGCCTGCTGGTTCAACGGTTTATATGGAAAAACCTCACCTATCACAGCCTAATGTACTTACAAACAATTATAAAGAATGATTTAAGCAAAGTCTCTGTAATTATTACTATTTGAATATTATTACTAACTTTGGTGTTAGTACTTTTTCAACTATAAAAATCTTTCAAAACTCGAGAGACCCTCATCCAAATGATCTGAGTTATGACAAAATTGTTCTCTTTATATATTGAGCCGTGGGCTTAAATCCACGTCATAGTCAGCAATTTTAAATTGTTTTTTCCTAGAATCTGAAAGGTGGCCTGTGAATGAACATTTGAAATAAGATGGAATCGCGGCTTATCAAGAACGACATGATTATCCTTATTTAAAATCTTAGATAAACAAAAATGACAAACTGATTTAATTAATTAATCTATAGATAAGTTTTGTAAAGGTATTGTAAGTCGTGAGACTGTCATGCACCTGAAATAAACAAGTAACTCAGAAAGGCACAGAACGTTATTTCAACATTGTTTCAACGTCCAAATAACGTTCTAATGTTGGAACATCTGGAAACAATGTTTAGTTATAGATACGGTGAAATGCAGTCAGTCGACAACGTTCCGTGCCTTCTGGGAATAAACTTCATTTTTATGCTTGCTTGTGTGGCCTAATTTAGTAGATTTGATATCGCAGAGTGATCTTTCATACAACCATATGAGAATGTCATGTGATTCATCCATCAGGTTTTACCTAATTGCTTAAACTTTAGCAGCAGACTGGCAAAGAGAGAATCTTTGAACGCCCACAGCTAATCTGCCCATTATGAAATTTACATTCCATCTATCAAAATGTTTAAGGTCTCCGGAATATCCCCGGTTCATTCCCGTGACGGTATCCTAAATCAACGTTTTAAAGATGGAAATTAGATAGCCAAAATCCCGCTTGGTATGTAGAAGTATATATACGCAGACAGTAGCAAAACTGCTCCGCTCCTACAGTCTCTTCGCTAAAAGTAATTGACTTTTCTAACCTTGCAGAAGAAGAACGACTTGAATCATTTAGATTTTGTAGACCTCCCCCAAAAGACACGGATTGTTGTTTGGACGTTGAAACAATGTTGGAATAAAAGTTGTGTGTCTGATAGGCATTTCCGCATATTTCCCGCAGTTTTCTCCGGGTCTCCTTTACCTTTACTGGTTTCATTTGAGTTTATATTTCTCCTTTTGATTAAAGTCCCACCTCATCCTACGAGTTTCGAGAGTTTCATGCGGGTTTACTCAAATCTCTTGCGTGTACATTTCTTATATTCATGTGTTCGTAAATAAACAGTACAAAAACACACATGAAGGCCGAGTAGAGGAAGGGAAAATAAACCAAGTCGATACAAGCCACGCTGGCATTTTAATTACAAAAGCAAAAATATAATCAATAAACGTGTTCAGAGATTTGCAGGTTAAGATTGTGATTAGGCAGATGGCAGAAGCACTTTATTTATTAAACCAAGTGACAACTGATATGATAAAACGTGTTATTATGGTCGCGCAAGGTAACGTCAATCACAAAAGTCACTTAATATTTAAGCCCTATATAGACACCCGGCGATAGAAATCTTGGTCCCCTTGGTCGCGCAAGGTAAAGCTTGTCTCCAAAGTTTCTCTTAATATATTAAGTCTCATTTAGACATACAGTGATAGTGAAGTCTTGGTCTCCTTGGTCGTGCAAGGTAACGCTTGTCTCCAAAGTATCTTAATATATTAAGCCCCATATAGACATACAATAATAATGAAATCTTGGTCTCCTTGGTCGCTCAAGGTAACGCTGGTCTCCCAATATATAGACATCCTGCTCCCAATATATAGACATACAGTGATAGTGAAGTCTTGGTCTCCTTGGTCGCGCAAGGTAACGTTTGTATCCAAAGTCTCTTAATATATTAAGCCCCATATAGACATACAGTGAAAATGAAATCTTGGTCTCCTTGGTCGCGCAAGTTAACGCTTGTCTCCAAAGTCTCTTAATATATTAAGCCCCATATAGACATACAGTGATAATGAAATCTTGGTCTCCTTGGTCGCGCAAGGTGACGCTGGTCTTCAAAGTCTCTTAATATATTAAGTCTCATTTAGACATACAGTGATAATGAAATCTTGGTCTCCTTGGTCGCGCAAGGTAACGCTGGTCACTACATTCGCGCAAGTTAACGCTGGTCTTCAAAGTCTCTCAATATATTAAGCCCATATAATACACACCTATCAATAAGAAAGTAATAGCCAAAATAATCACAAAACATTATTTATATATTTATCTATGGTGTATGTGCTCTTTAAATAATATAATCTTTTAATATTTGAGGTCACACTTCTTTTGTTCAATTATTTTGAAGGCGATGGTTAGAATCAAACTAATCATCGCGTCTTCAATAAACGAAACAATAGAAAGAGAGGAAAACCCTTACATTTCGGTACATTGACTGGAGTTAGGTATTCGTGATTCGCCAATCGTTATTATTGAAAATACCAATTGACTTCAAACCAAAAACGGATGACAGCTAACATGCCGAGGAACAATGCTGACTAAAAGTAATTTTCAAAATGGGTGTGGTTATCCTGTAAATTAGGGAAGTTCCCCAATTTCGGGATTCAAGATTTTTCAAAAGTTTGACTTTGAAGTGATCTCAAATATTGGAAAATGACTAGAATGACCCCAAACCAAAAACGGATGACATGTACTCGCCAAAATTAGTTCCCTTAAGGTTTTGGCTTATACACTTTCATTTAGGGAGGCGGCGCGTATTTTCTTTCCGTATACAGTCGGAAAAATCTTTAATCTTCCGTCTACGGAAAAAGAATAGGCGGAGGCGGCTGTAGCTGCTTGTTATTTATGGACTGTTTGGGAGATTTTGAGTAACGGTACCAAATATATGCTATTTCGTATTTTTTTTCTAGGTCGACTTTAAATTCGATTAGACTACAGGGCTACTGAAAAAAACTGTCACGTAGCAATCTAATTAGGCTCTGGCTTCTTTTAAAACAATTTTAATCCGTTTGCTAAGAATTTTTATATCTTTATCGGATTAAACTTAATCAGACAAAATTTTAGTCATTTTTGTCCAACTGTTGGTTATGTCCTATAAGATTCTAAAAAACTAATTAAAGCTGCTTCGAAAGACGAAGAATATTATAATAGTATGTACTAACTAAAATTAATAGATTGTAGTTATTAAGTTTTTGATCTAATTTACCCAATAGAGAGTTAATTAAATATGATTTAATTAATCTGGCTTCGTCTCCAACTCGAGTAACGTCAAGAATCGATGGATCACGTAGTGACAAAATCATTTTAAAGAACAAGCAAGGTATTCAAAAGTTTTCGACCATGGCATATTTAATATGATCTCAAACTTTGAAAAATGACTGAAATGACCCCATACCAAAAACGGATGACAGTTAACATATCAACCAACAATGCTGATTAAAAAGTTTTGTCAAAATGGGTGTGGTCATTCCGTGACTTAAGGAAGTTCTCCAATTTCGGGATTCGAGATTCGAGATTCTTCAAAAATTTGACTTTGAAATGATCTCAAACATTGGGAAATGACTGGTATGACCCCGAACTAAAAAAAGGATGACAGTTAAACATGTCAACCAACAATGCTGACTAAAATGTTTTTCAAAAATTGGTGTGAATTAGGGAAATCCCCAAATATTAGATTCAACTTTTTTATAGAGCTTTCTTATAATGTCAGGAAATGGTTGCATTGACTTGTGGAAAAAATTGATGAAACTTAACATGAGAAGTAACATATTCCAATAAAAATTATTCAGAATATGAGCTTAATTGTCATGTGTCATACTCAAAAAGGCCCAGTTTTTTGCCCCAGTAGAAACAATGTCGCTTCAGTGGAAAATTGGCGTATTTGCGTAATTGACAGCGTATTGGGGCCCTAAAAATTGTGCAACAAACTTAAAAAAAGTGACTTTGGTTTCAATCAAGATTTATTTCAGGTCCCAAGGAGTCACCAAACGTCCGAAGTCTTTTTTGAGTCATCCGGTAAATTAAGGTTAGAAATTTGTACAAAACGCATATCAGTATTTTACAAACCAGATCTTAAAATAGTTAATAACTCTTGGTGCATTAGTGCTACAAACATGAAATTTTGCAGGCAGATGGTATCCAATAAAATGTGAAAAATGACTAATAAAATCAGTAAAAATGGCTAACAACCAAAAATAAAATTTCACAAATTTAGTCAATCATTGTCCTTAATATATGGGCGAAAAGAAATTAGAAAAGTCCAGCCGTAAAACGGCTGCAAACTACGGTACGTGAGAACATTAATCTATTTTTGGTACAGATCCCTGAATTGTAAATTTTTATTAGCTTGTTTAAACTTTCATTGAGAGAAAATCGAATGAAACAAGTCTGAGAGATCATTTTTCCCGGTCTTGTTTATGTTTATTACGTATTTGAAGCAGAAGCAGATTAATCCTAAAGATTAATAATTTATTACCAGAGAGTGCAATTTCCACTGCCTAAATTTTAGGCCTTCTTTACCAAATAAATTTTTCATCACTATATTACATTACGTCGGTTGAATCTCCTCAATCAAATTTTGACCAATAGATCGACAAAGAGTTACGTTTTCTTTTTACTATCTACTCAAACGGATATTGAATTCAGTTTTCTCCACAAATGTCAAAGAATTATCACCAACAACAACCTCACG
>JAUJPO010087171.1:0-10032 GCA_032270745.1 Tiaropsis multicirrata | reverse complement strand
GCGCGGCCGGGAAATGAGGTTTTGAGCCATGATTTTTCGATTATGAGATACTTTAGACATAATTTTTTTTGGTTTTCTTGTTCAAAAGTATGTATATTTTCAGACTTATGAGTCAAGGATGTAATTTTGGTGATAATTCAATCAAAATTTTAGTTCAAATAACCACTTCAGCCCAATTTTGATTTTTTTCATGTCACTACCCTCTAAAATCCGAAATTTCAAATGTCCATAAAATGAGAACGGATTGGAATTTTGTCATAAAATTTTGACAGAATGCTCAAATCATTAATTGGATCAATATATATGAAAATGGAAAGATTTAGAAAAAGTCACTTCCTCACCCTGCCTGATTCTTACAGACAATGGCTCTTAATGTGCTATTGGGTGAATTGCGCCAAATCAATACGGTGGTTTTGTAAACAAGATAAATTGTATTCAAATCATCATAAAAGAATGTGTTAGGTATTAGAACTTGAATCCCAAAAATTCCTAATATCTAACACATTTACTTTTATGATGGTTTGAATGCAATTTTTCTTGTTTACAAAACCTCCGTATTGATTTGGCACAATTCATCCAAATATCAAACTAATCGAACTTTGTTAAACTTAATTGATTGACAAGAGTTCAATTAGTCAAACATATTGAACCTTTCCATCGTTTGATTAGGTTCGATAATTTTTTTTAAGTTAACAAAGTTAAAAAAGACCTGTTGCTATCCTTGCACTACGCTCTGACTTTTGAAACAGCGTGTTAACTTTTGTTAACTATTGTTAACTTTTTCAAATATTTTTGTTCTATGTAATGTAAAGAAAGTTATTGGAATAATAACTAGAGTAATTATAAATATACAATGGCTATGTAAAGGAAATCATGCAAAGAAAACTTTATCGACAAGGTACGTATGATATATCTTACAAAAGACTTTATTATTATATTCAATGCCTTTTGCCACTTAAAAGCAAATCCAAACAATAAAACAGGCTTATCGTTTAAGATCAAAGTAGTTTGAGGTTGTCTGTACCGTTGCAGATGCAAGACATTAAATCATTCCTTTTTCTCAATATCTTTAGATAGCAGTGGTTCTGACACTTACGAGCCTGACAGCTCTGGCAAGGTAAAAGAAAAACGGAATGCACACACTGCAGCGGAACAAAAAAGACGAGATGGCATTAAGGTCATTAAATCCTTTTGTTGAGTGCTTGGCTACTTGTAAATTTCAAACTGCCAAAAAGACACATTCAGAGAATTTCTAAAGTAAAAAAAACATAAAAATGGGAACTTTTTGATAACAGTTATTTTTTTGTTCATGAAATGAGTTTAAGCAGTTTGGCGACTGTAGCAAAAAGGAAATAATTTTTCGTTTCAGTAAGTTTTTGAATTTTATTTTGCATTGACATGAATTACTTTATAATTAAGTTAACACTTCTTTGAGATATTACCCTTGAAAATGTGAGTAAATTTGTTGGCTGACAATCTTGGTGGGTTTGTAACCCTTAAAAATGGTAAACACCATTTTCAAACGCTTTCACGTCCTGGGCATCCAGAATTAATGTCATATTTTAGGAGCCAAAAAAGTTTTTCTAAGCTGAGTCCTATATCATCAAAGCGAGACTGAATAATTAGATATCCGATTTTTCCCTAGTCGTATATTTACGTATATACGTATATTTGTTTTATCATCCACTAGAAGTTTTCGTAAAATAAATTGCAAGAAAGACAGAACAATTTGACGAAAGTCTTTTTCTCTCTTCTTTTGCTTTCTTTTTGAAACGCTTTCATCCTTTCATTTTTCTTTCTGATCTCGTTAAAAAAACACTCTCTTCACCGTAGATGTTCAAAAGAGAAAACAAAACAAGACACAGTAGCGCATTTTCTTTTTTGACTATGAAATGAGTGCAGAAGCCAAATATCACTATCGAATATCTAACAATATTCGACAGTGCGTTTTGCCTACGGGTGGATGATAAAGTTGAATATGTTGACAGGCTTTTTGATAAGTCAGCTTTTAAATTTTAGAATGCTCTAGTGCACCTGCAACAAATTGTACCAGGGTGCAATAGTTGTGAGGTGTCTCATGGTATGGTCACCAAAACAAGCAAGGCCCAGGTGCTACAAAAAGGTATAAAATTTTGTTTCACTTCTCAAGACATTCTTTGTCTTTGTGTATTTTGGCTTGAAACCCCAGTTTTATCAAATAAATGCACTAAAGTGTCCGAAATAAAATTGGAACAGCTATTCCTCTACACATCAGCTTTTCAAAAATGTATAACAAGTGCTTTGACTAAACAATTTGAGCGACACTCCAAGATCATGCAAGATTACCCTGGATTGCCTCTACTATTTGTTTAATTCAGCCATAGAGTATGTTACATATTTATCAAATGATCGAGATCGCAAAAATGAAGAAATTAGTGAGATGGAAAAGAAACTGGTGGCGTTGAAAATTGTCAAAGAGTATGGTTTCAATTTTAGTACTACTAACATATATTTTTCAGTCTTTTTGGACAGCCTTTGAGCACTGGCTTAATGTAGTTTTAATGTTTTCTGGTATTTACTTTCTACAACAGCTCAATTTCACATATAGTGCCTAAATAAATGAGACCAGTATACCAGTATTTCATCTACATTATTGCTTACTCTCTAGTCCATGAAATCGACTATAGATTATCTGGTCCCAGAATGAATTCATATGTCAATCCTTGAATACAAAAATTTAGCTAGATTGATTGTAATGATTTCTTTTCTTTTTGTTTTTAAGGAACTACGAAAATTTAGTTGAATCAAGTCAGGTATGTTTATATGTTACTACTTATTGGTAGATTTAAAAAACTTGAGTTTAATTTTCTTAAAGTTGACAACTTTGTAGTTTCTTTCCAATATTCAACTTTTTTTTTAATTTTCTTTTTCTTCTAGCATCATGAGAAGCCTGAAATTTCAGACGAGATGAAGTTATCCGTGGTATGGATCAATCAAATTTAATTAGTGATTTGTACTTATTGGGGAATATGCTGTGTCATTTTTTTTTTCATTTTAAAGTTTTCTACCCTTTTCTTCTTAATCTTAAACATTTCATATTATATAAATTGTTTTCTTTCATTTAATCTTATAGTTTCAACAGCTGATGAACAGCTTATTGGATAATTTCAACTCCACTGTTTCAGTGGGTTCATTCCAATCACTGTCTGGCTCCATGATTCGATGGGTTGAAGAGTATTGCAAACCTGAAGTCATTAAATCCATTATTGTTTCTGCAATGAAGCATCTGTTAGGGCATTAATAATGAAGATTGGACGGTAAAACTCTGATGAAAAGTCTTGACCTGTAAAATGAAATAACACAATTTGGTAGGGCATTGGTGCCATACCTTCTTTTACCTCAGTAGGATAGGAATTGATCCTATAATTGTTCCCAAATTTCAGCAAGAGGTGGTATACGTGATTATTTTTTGAGCAAAAATATTTCACGTTAATTTTCATCTATGGTATGGATAATTGCAAAACTAATTGAAGTTATAGAATCCATCTTGATTTTGTACCCATGAAGTTTATTTGAAAACGAAAATGGAATAACAACTTTAACTGTTACAAGAAAGAAAAACATCGTTCTCTACAATGGAACATATTGGTTTGGGTATTAAAACAGTACATCATCGAGACAACCTTTTAATGGAAGCCCTGGCTTCCCCAAGTGGTAAAGCTTAGAGTGTCATTTCTGTAATAATGAATCTTTTACTATGTATGATCAATCCGTTGGTAAGATGTACAACATACATGTCTGTATAAATTGAATTTTGATCATGAAGTTTCTTTCCACTGCAATTCCCTGTTTATAATATTGTCAAATGGAGAAAATGGAGAAAAAATTGACGTATTCTTTTTTATAAAATAATTAAGATTTTATTTGTTGATATTCACATGGTAACTTGTTAATACTTTTTTATGGTTATTATAGCACATGTGATTTTCATTATAATATTTTTACAAAGAATGACACTGATTATAATATTCTTCTTTTGTTTCAATTTCTTTGTCTCTTTTATGGTATATTTTACCTTTGAGGGAACCTAAACTATATATCAGGGTAGCCATGAAATATTAAAAAAATCTTTCGTAATAAACAGAGAGAAAATTGTATAAAGATTTGAATAGATGGCTACCAGCCACCTGTTTATCTATAAACTTAATTTAAAACAACGCACAATCTAAAAGCGTTTGTGGTCTCAATCTCAATTTTGAATCAAAATTCAATAGCATGCAGATTTTTGAAAGCATATTACTATAATGTATTTTCTTTTCAATTTTAGACTAAAAAATGGAAAATAAACAAAAGATAACATAAGTTGAAAAAATAAGGAAAAAAAGACGATGGAAGAGACTGAGAATTTACTGGTGGTTATTTTGGACATCAACTCTAAACAATGGTCACAGCGTGTTGAAGAATTCAAGAAAGTTGTGGATAGCATTATGGTTTTCTGTAACTCCTACTTAATGATGAGTCATACCAACAAACTTGCTTTTTACACCTGCAACAAAAGTAATGCCACCTTTTTATACCCAGCTGAATTGGACGAAAATGAGCCTCGTATTCACGATGGTAAATTCGAATTATTTGTTGAGTTAAACACTATATTAACACAAAAAATAAAAGCTTTAGTTAACGAGACGGATTCTGGTGATATTCCCTCGGCATCTTTACTCTCTGGCGCTTTTTCACAAGCTTTGTGTTATATCCATATAAAGAAAAACGAAGACAAGAGTGGACAACGACTGAGCTCACGTATTCTGATGATTAAAACAAGTCCAGATGTTTCATCTCAATATATGCCAGTCATGAATTGTATATTCGCATCACAAAAACATAACATTGCAGTAGACTCTTGTTCTCTGTTTCATAGATCAGGTTTTCTACAGCAAGCTGCCGACATCACCGGTGGCACATATAATTTTGTTGATAATGTATCGGGTTTCTTGGAGTTGTTAACATGGATTTATCTCCCCGAAAAAGGGGTCCGTGAAAAATTCGAACTACCTTCCAACGTTGAAATTGATTACCGAGCTGCTTGTTTTTGCCATAACACATTGATTGAAATGGGTTTTGTTTGCTCAGTCTGTCTGTCCATTTACTGCAAGTTCATGCCCAAATGTTTAACATGCCAAACGAGATTCAAGCTCCCACAATTACCGCCAATGAAAGGTAAAAAGAAGAAGAAAGTGGCCTAAAGATCCCGTAATAGATCCAGAAAGACATACCATGTTACTGATCTATCGAGGGAAAAAACAAAAGTTTGTGTGATTTTCCACCTCAAATAGTGAAGTCATTTATAATTTCAATCGACCTTCCTGAACCTTAAAGTGCCATTTAAAATACTGATATCATCAACTAGTTGGTATTGATTTCTTTATAGAAGGTGACTGCAATTGATAAATGTAAAATGACACTTGTTGTGCGTTTTTTTAAATATTCCAGGAACAGATGAACAAAATTGCGTTCTTTTAAATTTCAGAACTGTTGATCTACAACATCTATGTATATCCAAACTGAAGTTTTTGTAAATTCAAATAAAAAGAAGAATAGCGAATAGAAGGACACAAATCTTTGTTGATTCTATTTTGTACAAAACGAAAATCTTTGTGTATCTAGCATATTTTAAACTAAACCATCATCATATTAAACATTATAATATAATACATATTGCAAAGTATGGAATTTTTCATGGTGAAGAGGATACGACATTATTGTGATATTATTGATGATAAATAGTTAGTGGGTGTAATGTCAATGCAAAGTGTCAAGTTTTGTATATAGGAATAATCTTTTTTTCTGGTTTTCTATTTTGGAAAGAAATAAAATATTTCGAATGACGTATAATAAAAGATCCAAAAGACTCCTTTCAATCTTATTACGTGTTTTTTTTATTAAAACAGTGTGACCCAGTGAGAGTCAAGCCATTATTGAATGCTTTAATTTTTTACGATTCTCAGTCTATTGGCCATAGCTCGAAACCACTAGCTTTTTAGCCAAAATGTTTTCGAAAGTTGAGACCAAGGGCTTTTCAGTGCTAGCAAAAGAATTGCTTGCATTCTTATCACAGTGACCACAATCTGCCATTGAAGTTTAAAATTCATGAAAAATAGAGTGGAAAAAATGAGAATTTAAAAAAAATACAGTGGTGGCTAAAGGTTAATGTTCTTTATATTACTATTACTTAAATATCAAATTAGGCATTTTTAACGTTTTTCACATAATTATTTTCTAAACATTGTCGTTGGTCAAACGTCCGAATCTTTTTTTTCACTCACCCGGTATGAATTGTTTTTAAATAGAGCGTGTGTGTATAAAAAAATGATGTACTTTTCTTTCATCAATAGTCTCTTTATGATCACAACAATTTATAGGACAGTGAATGAGAACAATTTGGGGTCTGTTTGTCATTTTTACGTCTATTTTAACCTGTTTCTGATTTTACAGTTAAAATAATGAATGCATGCATAATAAAGCAAGTTAAGAAATTGGAATCACCGCAAACAGCAAAGAGGAAGATTTGGTGGAATCATTTTGGAATCCCATGAATCATGATAAACATCTTTTTAAAGAAGGTATATGTTGTTGTGAAAGCGAGATTAAAATATACGTTTCCCTGAATGTTTCTGCTTCATGAAATTAGAGAAATTACTATACGTTGAGATCAATCAATCAAAGGAAGACGGCAGATGACCCATGACTGGTATCCCGCAATAGATTTTGCGGGGCAACGGTCGCGGGTCGCTATCCGCCGTCCTCCTTCGGTTTTTCTCGCTCAACGTAACCTCGCTCAACGTAACCTCGCTATTTGTGTATACAGGGGGTGGGTCAAGCAGTCAGCACTTCCTAAAATTCAGCCTTCATATGTTCTTAACTTTTATTCCAAGTGTTCTTAGTTTATGTGTTATCAATTTTTCTGAAAACAGTTAATTTTAATAATAAAATAATAAAAATCCTCCTCATAACAATGAGGCCCTTGGTCGAAATACACTTTTATTTTATAAGAACCAGTAAATTTGGGCCGAGAAACTTAAATATATACCTAAAATGCCTTCCTTTGGTCTAAGCATTAGGAAATTCCCATGCTCTAGTTCTTCATAGGTTTTGGTATAATTTATCATCAAATTTGAGGCTCGATGTTCTTATAAAACTGTTCTTATCAAAAAAGAGTGTATTGTTACAAAAAAGAACGTGTCGTTTCTATTTATCACTAATAATTCGATGATAATAACTCCTTTTGTTTTAGTGTAATGGCCCTTTTTGAAAATATTTTGTGTATGGCTCCGCTGGATCACATCAGTGATTGACGGGATGGCTCACAAGGTTTGAATTTAAATTTCATCACAAAATACATAAAGTATAGTAGTCTAAAGCCTGTTGCAAAAAGATTGTCACTTAAAAGTAGTTTTTGATCAATGTTGAAACCAGGACGACGAACGGAACAAAAAGTACAAACTGAATGATATGATTATTATTCTGATTTCTCCATGGGATTTTTTACTGTTGTGCTGACAATCCTTTTGCAACAGACATTGGCTCTTTGTGTTTATTATACTGTCATAAGCTTTGAAAATTAATTTGTCTTTTGATCTGATTTGAGCATTTTTCTAGCATTTGTTTTTTTATGTTATACATGGTGTCCGGAACAATGGACGTAACGATAGTACGAATATTAAAGTTTGCAGAGATTCATTTGTACTTACCACTCTGCGCACTCGGGATCTTTGAATCACTCAAACCAAGTAAATGATTTATCTATGCAGAAAATGTGTGTTCTAATATTAATGTTTTAATTGACTTACCTGGCTGGAGGTCCTATAAATGTTACACATGTGCTTGATCGTTTCTCCGTTCGTTATGAGTTTTGCTTCATTCGGTTTTCTGATTTTTTTTACACAAAGATGGGTATCTTTAAACCATCGAATGTGGCCGAACCCAGCTTTTGCAAAACGAATTTTGCTGTCAGTTTTCTTGCATAAGATTATAGAATGCAAACATGGGTAAATTTATTTTAATGTTTAATGGATTTTCGAGGAAACATAGTTTGGACCTAATAAATTGCCTTTTTCCTAGGCTAGGGATATCTTATTGAACAACGTAGTAATAAAATGACGATGCAGCAAATCTGTTTTCTTAAAAATGAAGTTATTTTTTCTACATTCTTCTACAACTATTGATCTTGAGGTAATTTGTCAGTGTTCGGATTTTTACTCATTCCAAGTAAATAAATTGAAACTTGAACTTAAAAGATAATAAACTTTGAATGACCTAAAAATTATCCTGCAGATGTTTAACTGGACAGTGGGTAAAGTGGCGCCTACCGCAAACCGGCCAACATTGTTGGTCAGTGGATGGTTGGTCGAAATGTTGGCCGGTGCGCGAAGGCCTTAAATATCTTCTCTTCTAGAAGATGATTGCCTTGTGAAACAAATTGATTAATAAGTTGGTTGACATGGTTACTAATCGTCCAGAAAGTTTATTTATAAGAACAATAACTTTTTCTTAGGAACACACAAAGGGGGGTTTTAGTTACCCTTCAAATTTTTCAGAAATTACAAAATTTTCCTGGATAGGTCTTTGATTGTTGCTGATTGATGCAATGGACCGTTTTTAGTTTTGACGTCTAAAAGCTCTATTACTAATGATTTAGTTGTTACAACTGTTCCTATTTTATCACTTTCATATATTCTTGTGTTCTTATTATAAGGTTAAGTTTTGAAATAAAAAATACGTGTATTAATTTGATGCTACTTAATTATGTAGAAAAAAAAGCAACTAGTGAGAAGAAACCAACATAGTATAACATTCATTTGTCAGTGATATCTGCTTTTTACTAACCATCTTGTGTTTTAAAATCAATAATTTAAAACGCCATGGTGCAAGCTGTAGACTTTTTGGAAAATTTTTGGTTCGTTGTGATTTTCACTATAATTTGTTCTGTTATTATTTGGAAAAACTTGAAACTCCTTGCCAATGTACTTGTAAACTCACATTATGGCAGAACAAAGTACGTTCTAGTGACCGGCTGCGATTCTGGATTTGGTCTTTCCATCGCATTGGATTTAACTGAGAACAAATGTAAAGTTTTTGCTGGTTGTTTGACACAAGATGGAGTGGAGAGTTTGGAAAACGATGAAAGTTTTGATGGTTTTCCTTTTATTATGGATGTAACGAAAAACGAAGACGTCGAGAATGCGCGAAAATTCATTGAAGAAAAAACTGAAAATGATGGTAAGAACATTGACTGTTTTACAATTCGGATATATGCAGTGTAAATCTTGAATTATCATGTAAATCGAACAAAATGTTCGTTCCCTTAACGAGAATTTAAAACGATTGAATAATTTTTTTAATAAAGCGCAGTTAAATTTAACTGTTAAAAAATGGGCAATATTTCCATTTTTCAATAAGCAAAACAATTATCTCAAGATCGGAATAAACTAAATACATCAAGTTCTTTTCGAGATCTTTCTTTTTTCAGTGTGTCCGATATTTGAATTAGTCCGCAAATCAAAATTAACGCAATAAATTTCTCCACATCAATTCGAAGAGGAATTGACTTTCTCTTTAAGCAGCAATTGACGTCAAACCATAGCAAGGTCTTCTCTTGTGCCGTTTTTAGAAAATAATTCGAACAATAATTGACGTCAAAACATTTTAAAATCTTCTTTTCGTCCGTTTCAAAAAAAGTAGACCCGAAAAAAATTAAGGTACCGTAAAATAAGTGTTTACAAATTGTTTTTTATCTATATAGTTAGTTAGTTAGACGGGATTTGGTGACGTCACTGGGTTAAATTCCGCTAAAAAGTACTTAATTTTTAACTTCACTTTTTGATGATGTAATGTCTGCCATTTTCTTCCCTGTAAAATTTCTGTTCCCATGAGGGGTCAACCAACTTTCAACTCCAACCCAACTCCAAGATATAGGGCGTGAACCATTCGAGCCAAAAAAGTCCTAAAAACACCAGAAACACTTTTTTTTGGCAAATTATGTGAACCATTCGTGTC
>JAUJPO010087160.1:0-10033 GCA_032270745.1 Tiaropsis multicirrata | reverse complement strand
ACTGGTTTTTGGGATCCTGGATATATTTATGATGTTTTGTTAACTGATTTGGAACCAAACACAAGATATTATTATTCATGCGGAACTGAAGAGGTAGGATTATTGATTTGACTGGAAGCTGACAGTTCTTTAAGAATCAAAATCTTTTCGTCAGTTTTCTTGGCATTTGGAGTGTGATTCCCGGCTTTGCTATATCAAATACTTTAAAAGAAGAAACTTTTTGCGTTTTGTCAAATTCGCGAATGTTTATTTCGCGAAAAATTCTCATTAAGCTCATTTGCAAAAGTTTATTCTCGTGAATTTATTTATTTTTTTCAAAATTCGCGAAAATTTATTATCACGATACTTAGGCTGGACAATAAACATGAAAAAGAATTTTAACCGTCAAAATGCTATTAATCAATATTGATGGAAAGCTGAAATCTAAATATTTCACATTGCCTTATAAAATGTAAATATTTTACTTGAACATGGACCCATTCGCGAATGTTTTTTCTTGCGAAATTTTCTTAGACGTCTAATTCGCGAAAATTTATTCCCGCGAAATGCAAAAATTTGGCGAATTTCTTGACACGCGAAAGTTTCTTTCCGCGAAAGTTTGTTCAGAATAAAATTCAAATTAATTGCTTAGAAATCTGTTATAAAATTAGAATACATATATCCGCAATAAGGGTTTTTATTCGATGATTTTATTATTTAGTTCATGACTCCAGTATACAATTTCACCACACCAATAAAAAGCGGTGATAAAACACCTTTCAAATTTGTTGCCTTTGGAGATATGGGAATTACCACGAACGCAGAAAGACTTACAAAATTGGTCCGACAAGAAATTGATGACAATAATGTCAAATTTGTTTACCACGCTGGTGATATATCTTATGCTCGAGGATATGTAAGCACCTTTATATAATTCATTTTCCAATTTGAGATCACTTCGTTCTTTAGTAAAAAAGTCTCTAAAAATCGCTTGAATAGGAAAGGCACATTTTTTGTCTCGATGCATTGTTCTCCAAACTCGTTTAAAAGATTTTACTACGGGCAACTTAAGTGGTCTCAAATTGGCAGCTTCACAATCTCCTTCATAAAATCATTTTTGTATGTATAAAAGTATGTGTTGAATTTTTTTCCTTGGTTATTTAAATCCAATTTGCCGGTTTAAAAGGCAGTCCGGTTGGCAAATCAAAAGATCTTCCGAGGTTTCAAAACGTTTGCAGCTTCTCAAACCAATCAACAACAAAACAACGTGTGGTACGTCAGTTGATTATTTAAAGTTAGCAATATGATGCCCTTTTTTAAAATAATAAAGACCAAAACATTTTTCATTCGTTGGCTTCACAAATAATAATAATGGTTAAAATTAAAGATTTTTTTCAATCGAGAATCAGCAACTCGTAAAAAAAGGCGAATACCCCAAACTTTGACTCGACTATTTTGGATTTCCAACATTTCTTAGACATTTTTTCGTTCTACTCCCTCGGATGTTCATTTGTATTCACCAGATTTAGGTGTACCCCTCGGAAATCCACCACATTTTATGAGTTGAACCCTCGGACAGGAAATCAATATCCTGAACAGTAGGGAAAGCCCAATAGAACTGAATAGCCTACTTCTTCAGTAATGCTAACTCGTGGGAACAGCACGAGACTCGTTTTGTTCTTCTCCAAGGCTCGCTCGGTAATCAAATATACAAGAGACAATTAGTCGCTGAAGAAGATTTCCTCTCGTTTGTAGGCATATTTATGGGATCAATGGTTCGACACTATTCAACCTATGTCCACCTTAGCTCCATACATGGTTTGCATTGGGAACCACGAATATCAACACATATATGGTTTTGATAAAGACCCTTCACATCAACCAATGTTCCATCCTGACTGGTACTATGGTGGCCAGGGCTCTTTTGGTGAATGTGCAGTACCCATGGTCAATCGTTTCCATATGCCTGAGAATGGACTTGACCTGTTTTGGTATGTTCTTAATAGTATTGGACCAACAAAATGCCCACTTAAATTGAAGGTCATATATATTGACAAAATGACACTTATTGACAAAAATATTGACAGAATCATAAAATATAAAGCATGTCATTTTAAGTATACACAATATTTTTATCATGCTCAACATGATATCGTTTCCATATGCCTGACATTGGCTTGACCTGTTTTGGTATGTTCTTAATGCGATTAAAGTGTTGAGAATTCTCTTTAGCATTTAGTATTATCTCTTTAGTATTTACGAAAACCTGCCTGATTACATATCAGAGCTGTTATTCAGCTGTATATAATTCTTCCCTCTAGGCATAGTTACGATGTTGGCTTACTGCATATGGTATCGATTAGTTCCGAACATGATTATCGTCCAGGTTCACCTCAATATGTTTGGTTGGAGAATGATTTGAAAAATGTTGATCGAACAAAAACACCTTTTGTGATCGTTAGTGGCCATCGTCCCATGTATTGCAGTGAATATTTTCCAGGTATATTAGACTAGAATCCGATCTTTTTCATGGAAGAATTGGTGTATTTTTATTTCAACCCTTTCCTTTATATTCTTTCAAGCTGTTTATTGGGACTTTTCCCAGTTGGATTTATAAACGTTTTTATATTTAAGAATATTCTTTATAAGAATGCTCAAGTTGAAATCGGCTAAAAAATTAAAAATGTCTTAAGGGTTAAGCTTATCGCGATCTTAAGCCTGACTAAAAAAAACTGAAACTACCATCACTGAAAAAGCATTTCTTAATATAGATTTACCCTCGTGTTTTCAGGATATCCATTACGTAATCGCCATTTAATCTACATAAATTTGTATGCACTTTTTTTAAGGCAAGGATTGGACTACCATACTGGGCCAGCAACAATACCTTGAAGATCTACTTTACAAATACCAAGTTGATGTTGGTCTGTGGGCTCATTATCATATTTACGAGCGAACATGTAAAGTATATCGCAACGAATGTCGCGATGACGGTATTGTGCATTTGGTGGTGGGAACTGGTGGCGTCAACCTAGAGATTGATAAATGGTTCAAAAAAGAATGGTCGTTGGTTCGTGATGCTGATTTTGGATATGGTAGATTCTCAATGAAAAATTCGACACATCTTTTGTTTGAATTTGTGAAAAATAATGTTGATAAAGTAGGAGATTCAGTATGGATCACCAAGTAGATGAATCCTCTGTTTGTTTTTTTGCATTGATATTAAGTTGGGCGCAAACCGACCAACAAGTTTGCTAACAATGTTGGCCGGTTTGTGGTGGGTGCCAACATTGGAAACAAAGGGAAAAAATCTAAAAAAAAACGTTGGTCGAAATATTGGCTGAAATGATGGCCGGTTTATATTATGTTATTATATTGGATGATGGAACGGGATTTAAACCATTACATACTAAAATAAATTCCTCTGATATTATTAAGTTGACAAAAGTAAGATAATTTAAATTTATTGATTGATTTTGAGAGGCTGCCAAATTTTTCAAAAATTAACTTGAAAAGGTCATAACTTAATGAAACCATATTTCAAAATACCTCAAAATTTAAATTAGAGTTTTTACGATACCCCAATACGCCGCCAAACGGGCGAAGTGTCTTTTGTGGACCACATGGTATTTAGTTTGGCGCTTTCAATATCATATTAATTCAATCGTACAAACAAAGTCAATGACTAGTACCTCGATAAAAACATTTCAGATTTTTTAATGTATTTTTTTTATCTTAACTGTAGTAATTTTGATAGGCTCAAACTTTTTATTTAATTTGTGTGAATATATATTATGCGTAAATAACCTTTTTTTTAATATTATTGAATGCTTGAATTTTAAAATCTTTGTGGTACTTTTTTAAATGTAAAGCTAAAGTTTTAATTTTCTGTTAGATTTTGGCTTATATTATAGAATTTCCGATAAATATGGCATGCTGTTTGAGTAGAAACTTTGAGTAGAAATCTCTATGAGGACTGGGTGCTACTTACATCATAGTTTCTTTTCCGGAGACCCTGGGTCATCTGCAAAAAAATTGTTTGTTTCAGATCCGCAGGTGAGTAGAATTTTGTCCACCCACCCGGTGGACGGGAAATGTTTTCTTTGTAAAATTTGAGTGTCTAATTATCTACTTTTTGGCTTGTGAGTAAAACCTTTTAGTCTCTTTGCTAATTCTGTTATTCTAATTTTTGTTGAAATTAAGCCTGATTGTCAGATTTTACAGTCCAAAACAATTTTTTTTAACACCGGTCGGTTGTCTCGTAAAAATTTGTTCACCCGGAAACGATGATTTCTTTTAGCTTGATCCTGGATATATTTTTTTGTCTACAGAATAAAATATAATACCACACACACATACATACTTTTTACAGAAATTTATGCATAAATCACGCAATTACGTTCCACAATTTGACCGCTCAAAAATACTTTTCATATCTCTCATTGGTTTAACATTTTAACGATGGCTAAAATTTCAGATGGTTTTCAATGGTTTTGCTAACCCGCTGACTACTGCATTATCTATTCTATATCTTTAAATTAACAGAAAATATATAAAATATGAATTAAAGAAAAAATTACTACAAACAAACAAACAAAAATGAAACTTCTTTGTGTTCTGGTGTTCTTGAATTGTGTTGGATTGGATGCGAAAGGTTATCACCCTGTACCAACTTATTTCAAGTAAGTTCTGATTTCTGAAAAAATGAATTTGATACTTAAGTTTTTGTCTTTCCATTACACGTCTTTATAAGAACAAAACATATGAGATATCGTAAGAAAGGCTTGAATTAAAAAAGGTTGTAAAGAACGTATGGAAACTACTTTACATTCCATTTGTCTCAATATTCATACAATAAGTTACCCCCTATCTTTTGTTTCTTAATACTCTGGGACAAGACCCTGGCCCCTGAAACTACTGAAGAAACTCCTTGATGAAGGTCGAATGTTTTTAAGACATTTTACATTTCTGTTTCTTTTAGTCGAAAATATCCAAATGGAACAATAGTAGATGCGCATCGTCCAGACTTTAAGATGAAGGGCCCTTTTGACAATAACCTCGACAACACCCAAGCTTCATTAAAAGTTTGGCCAGAAGAAGTTGACAATGCAGGACAAGTGACCATTCTATGGGAAGGCATTCCAAACCCTACAAGTGGTGATCGTATTGGATATTATTGTCCTTATTATGACAATCCTGCTCATGGACTTGATTATATTGATGTCAAAAAATCAGCAACTTGGCAAGAAGGATATGGTTATTATACTGTCAAATTATACAACATGCGAGCACCTTGTGCATTCAGATATTACAGTGGTGGTAAAAAGTTGGTAGCTATTAGCAACAAAGTGAGATTCACCAATGGAGATGCATATGCTCCACTTCAAGTTCATTTATCGATGACAAACAAGCCTACTGAGATGAGAGTCATGTGGGTTTCAGCTGAAGGTGAAGCTATTTTCGCTATCCCTAGAGTATTACAGTACCAGCACATACTCCTCTTATAGGAGCTTTTATTTCTTATCTATAGTAAAGACCAAGAGGAAGCCTACACTTGAGAATAAGATTTACATATAGGAAAATAGCGAGGTTACGCAAGAGGGTATTTAGGACGTTAAACGCGTGTGTGACGGTCTGTACATAATTCGTCTAAGAAAAACCTGTAAACGAAAATCTATGTACAGACCGCTACATACGCGTTAAACGTCCTAAATAATTCCTTGCGTAACCTCGCTCATCATTTTTAGGACAGATTTACATTGACAGGATGTCAGAACTGGAATATATACCAATCCTGTGTTTGCGAACACCTTATCGGGGAAAAGAAGGCGGGGAAAAGTGACCAAGTTTGGGGTGTAACTAAATTTTTTCTCCCAACTTTTCTGAACCGGCGTTTTCCAGTAAACAAAATCTTCTCCGAATTGCTTTTGCTCTGACCAAATTAATTTTTCCCGACTATTTTTTTACCGATTTTTCTTTTGCCCGATAAAATATTAGTTTTAGATAAATAGAGCCACAATAGCATTATCTGCCTCATCAATACATTCATCTTTTTTGCTTCTTTTTTAGTCAGCGAAGGCATTCAAGTTCGTTATGGAAAAACCAAAAACATAGACAAAACCCAGACGAAATACACATCCAAAACTTACAAAGCTTCAGACATGTGTGAATCTCCTGCAAACACAACTGGTTTTTGGGATCCTGGATATATTTATGATGTTTTGTTAACTGATTTGGAACCAAACACAAGATATTATTATTCCTGTGGAACTGAAGAGGTAAGATCAGCCCAGATTGTCTGGTTTCTACTAACATTTTGTGTCATGATTTTTAGTGGCGCAATCTTTCATCAGATTAGTTAATTTCATGATCCCGAAAATGCCAAAGTCGTCTCCAGTTCTTAATTTTTTATGAGTTTGCAAATCAAAAAGTTGAGAATCAGGGTCTGGGTATAAGAGATCGTGTAAGTTTCCTTTATCTATTGTAAGGTTAACATATCGGTAGTTAAAATAGATTTTTTTCTGTTGCAGTTCATGTCTTCATTTTACAATTTTACTACACCAATGACCTCAGGAGAAGAAATACCTTTCAACTTTCTCGTATATGGAGACATGGGAACAAGCTCATATGCGACACTAACAGCAAAATATTCTCGAGAAGAGATTGATGATCGCAATGTCAAATTTGCTTTTCATCTTGGTGATATATCATATGCAAGAGGAAATGTAAGTTATTTCAAATAACCAGTCCAAATTCCAAAAAAAAATTATTTAATTTTTTCACTTCCATTTCTCGAAAATATTTTATATGGAAAAAATCTGGGGCTTTTTGGGATGTTTTCGTAGAAAAGACTGCGCGAAAGATATATTATCATTAATTATCTAAAAAGATGTCGAAACTCCAATTCTTTCAAAAAAAAGATAAGCGTTAATCTGAATGGTTGGAGTTCTTTCATTTTCTAGTTCGTTTTTTTACAGGCATACATTTGGGATCAATGGTTTGACTTGATTCAACCATATGCATCTCTTATCCCTTACATGGTTGGTGTTGGAAATCACGAATATGATCACATGGGTGGCCACGATAAAGATCCTTCAAAACAACCTAATTTCCGTCCTGATTGGTTTAACGGTCATACTGATTCTGATGGCGAGTGCGCAATTCCCATGGTTAACCGTTTCCATATGCCTGACAATGGACTTGACCTGTTTTGGTAAGGCCTTACTTGTTTTTATTATTTAAGGATAACTCTAAAGCTCCTTGATAGCTTGGTGGTTAAAGTGATAGCTATCCAAAAATTGGACTTCCAAATTCAGATCCTTACAGTGCATTGTATGGAAAGACTTTGGTTGGGGAAAGGTACCCTTATAAGCATTTTTCGCTTTTTTAGGGCGTGAATGCATGGCTTATTTTTCCAAAATATTTACCCTTAAAGTGCATTTTTGTTCTCTTGTCTCTGTAAACCCTTACAACAGTACATTTTAAAAATTTCAAAAACCTACCCTTAACTTAGTTAAGGAGTGCGCCCACTCTCCCGGGCGGATATATATCCACGTCAAATATTGATTCTATCTATGCTATAAGGAATTTTGAATCTGTAAGAGTGTCATCAGTACCACTGAACTTTCAAATCTTTATAGAGCTGTCTTCATTACCTGTTTTTACTTTTCTTACAGGTATAGCTACGAATATGGTATGGTACACATGGTCATGTTGAGTACAGAACATGATTATCGTCCAGGTTCACCTCAATATGTTTGGTTGGAAAATGATTTGAAAAATGTTAATCGAACAAAAACACCTTTTGTCATGGTGGGTGGACATCGGCCCATGTATATTAGCGAGGAGGACAAAGGTTGGTAAAATAAGCCTATTTTTCTTAAACTCGAACCGAAAGGTCGCTTTTGTTGTTATTTTTAACTATGATGGTGCCATCCCATATCACAGAGGAAATCGTTGGTATTTTTTAAGGTAGCTTTTGGATTTCTCTATCTAGTTTTCCACTGGGGCGAAAAGAATTCAAGCGATCTTTCCACAGGGTGACCATATAGAAATGAAAAATAAGAAATTCGTAAACAAATTGAAATTTTCAGAAAACTTGAAAACTGAATGTAGAAATTCGAAAATAAATGAAAAATGTAAAAAACAAAGTGAAAATTTTTGAAAACACGAAAAATGAAAATGATTGAAAAATTTACAAACAAAGTAATAAATGATAAACGCAATCTGTGAATTTGTTTGTAAAAAAAACATTGTTCTTTAGGCCGACTCTAAAAAATTCTTCGTTTCCGCGTTACCGGGTGACGAAAAATAAATCCCATGCGGGAGGCCGAAAAAACATGTGATGTTCCAAAACTGAATTTTTTTTTGTTAAATATGTTTATTTGTTTGCTTTTTCAAAATTTCAGGAATTCTCACACCCATTCTAAAGTTTATTCATTATTTTTTTGCGGCCGGTTGACCTAAAAAAATTTCTCACCCGGCCGGTAACGCGGGAACAAACATTTTTTAAGGGTTGGCCTTATGTTAAAATTTTGTTAGCGCAAGGCTTCCCATAATCCCTTGTACCAAAGAAATATTGGTAATCATTACTAATTTCTTTTCAATTTCTATAATAATGGGTTGTTCCAGAAGCAATTTTTTTATGGGAGGATATAAACTTTCTCTCATATATTTGGCGTATTTTACATCTTTGACCCCAATGTAGAAAATCAAAAAGAATACTCTAAGGACCCGAATAATAGGGGGGTCACTTCTTTGATCCTTGGATCGCAAGTCTATAGGCCATCATTGCCACGCTTTTCTAGAATGACGCTTTAAATGATTACTTGAATCCTATTTATTTGTGACAACTTCACCGAAATATTGCACAAGAGAGATTTTCAGTGAGGTCTAAAATACACCATCAAGCCGACTGGGAGAATTAGACTAGAATAAATTAATAAAATATTTTTATTATTTTATTTGCAATTTAGGTGGTTACACTATAGCACAGCATATGCAACAATATTTCGAGGATCTTCTCTACAAATACAAAGTTGATGTTGCCTTATGGGCTCATTTCCATTCGTACGAGCGAACATGTAAAGTATACCGCAATGAATGCCGGGAGGACGGTATTCAACATTTAATGATCGGCTCTGGAGGTCAATCATTGGACAATATCAACAAATGGTGGCCCAAAGAATGGTCGGTGTATCATGATCATGATTATGGTTATGGAAGATTCTCCGTCAAAAATTCGACACATATTTTGTTTGAATTTGTACGAAATAATGTTGATAAAGTTGTTGACTCTGTTTGGATCACTAAATGATTTTATTTGCTTACTACTTTTTTTTCTATATAGCTTGTCTGTACAAGACTTTATATCTACGGAAAATTGAAAATTCATTTCTGTCTACCTTAACCAGAGTTTCACGAATTAAATAAAAATCAACTGTTTCAATCATGCGTTTTGACAACAAACCAGAAGTAAACAGTAGTTGTTATTGACTACAGAATGTATTTAAAATCACTTTTAGATCCTTTTGTATACTTTAATGGTTAACTTTAGATCATTTTTAGGAATTTTCTTTATTTGACTAAAATTTGAATGAAATCAATTAATTTCGGGGAAGAAATTTTGGCGAATCGCGTGTTTTTTATTAATTTCGCGAAAAAAAATTTGGCGAATTAGGGCCTAATTCGCAGAAATTTCTTCTCGCGAAAATTTCTATCCGTAGTAATTTCTTCCCTTAATAAGGTAGCGGTTTTTGCCAAAAAAATGCATTTCGCGGTATTTTAATTTTGCGGTCGAGATCCTTCACTTTTTCCCATGATGGCAGCCCATTCTAGTCGAGTTTTATGGTTTTCCTGGCGTGTTTTCAGTCACTTTTCTTGGTTTCATTGCAAAGATCTTAATCTTAGACTATCTTAAATTAGAGAGTATTATCAGACAATTATCGTCTTGTTTTTGGCCCAGCGCTTAGCATACGCATGGAGGTAAAAAAAACACATGGAGAATAAACGTCTCTGTAATAGCCTAAATGGTCATTAAATTCTTTATAAATGT
>JAUJPO010087149.1:0-10033 GCA_032270745.1 Tiaropsis multicirrata | reverse complement strand
TTTTACTTGATTGATTGATTCATTTTACTTGATTGATTGATTCATTTTACTTGATTGATTGATTCATTTTACTTGATTGATTGATTCATTTTACTTGATTGATTGATTCATTTTACTTGATTGATTGATTCATTTTACTTGATGATTGATTCATTGATTGATTGATTGATTTATTGATTGATTGATTGATTGATTTTTACTACAATGAGATTTCAGACATTTTCTCAATGAAGTCTAATTCCAGGACCAGCTAAGAGAAAATAAACAAACCTTGTTCAATACAACGTCAGACCAACACCAATTTTTCTCGCTCATAGTTATTCCCTCTTTCCAGTTTTGGCTTCTATCGATGAAATCTAATAAGACCAGATAAGATACGGACCTAAAAAACAAATAAACCTATTTTTCAATATGAAGTCAAACCCACTCCAATTTGTTCTCGACCAAAGACTAATTATATATTATCTCCTCTTTCCAGTTTTGGCTCTCCCCCAGCCAGCACACAACGTTATTCGAACATTGTTTCCACATCCAAATTACGTTCTACTAGTGGTGTTAAAACAACGTTGTTTGGATGTTGAAACAACGTTCCGTGCTTGATGGGCCTATAAATGAAACCTTATTACAAGACCATATAATTATAGATACGGAACAAGAAAACAAATGTAAAACAAATACAGCAACATACTTTCTCATTACGATTTCAAACCACTCCTAATTTTAAAACCAAAGACGGCATTTAAATCTCCTCCGTCCAATGACACTTGCTCGTGAAAATGTGAATCATCCATTATTCTAAAAGAGTGAATTTTTACATTTAAATTTTTTTAAATATTTTTGCCATTATAGATAAATGTCACAAAATGGCGTATATGATGAGTGCACAGTGTAAGTTTTTGTTTTCAGTTGTGTATCACACTAGGTTGATTATTTTAGAAAAAACGCACTTGAAAAAATGCACTTAATTCTTTTATCTTCTATTTTGAGTGAATTTCTTCAAAGTAACGAAAACTAAATCTTAGGAATTATCAAATCGTTGTAAATATTTCACGGATTCATTTTCAATTCCTTATAGATCGTTCTTAGTCTTAAAGTTTCACTCTATAGATTGCTGTTATGTGTGACTGTGCCATGGAAAACTTCTTTGTCTTCCTTTTCAGTTTATTGGAGAGAATATCAGAAACAAAAAATATGTGGATCTTACTTTGGTAAGCTTTCGTTAATTCGAGTGTAGCTTTGGCTTTCTACAAGAGAAGTCTCTCCCAGCAATACAGCTTTTAATTTTCAAATTATTTCGAACTAATGAGTGCCATTCAGTAAAACGCTGTAACCCAAAATTTGTAGCTCGCTATGATGAGAGAGCAACCTACCCTAATCCGATATAAAGATAACACAAGGAACAATCACTGATTACTCGAAAGCATTAGCTCCACGCACCAGGGGTTCCCGGAAAAAGTACTCCCAGAGTATCTTTTTCGTAGGAATATCTACTGGGGAGTACTTATATCCGGGAAATAAGTACTTTCGTGTGACACCGGTTCAATATCCATGCCTCTTCCATTCCTCAAGTTCAGTTTATAATTAGCCGAGCCGACTGGTCGTCGCGTGGACTATGTGAAACAATAGAAAAGACTGTCTAAAATTCCTAGAGTACTAGGCTATCTACGTTAAATTGGGTTTTTCGAGAATAAATCCATATTCCAACTGTTGAGGATATCCATTTTTCTTAACACCAGCCCTCCTTGATATCCTTGCACCTTGGTCTTCAGATTCTTACCCCCTGGATATCCTAGGATATTTCGGACCCCCCCCCCCTGATTATCCTATATCCTCAACAAGGGGGGGGGTACGGACTTTTTCTATCCGGGGAAAACCTAATTCATAAAACCGCGCTCCTTCCAGTTGAGCCGTTAAAAAAAAATCAAAGGCTACCTAAAACTGTCCTAAATTACTGGACTACCCACGTAAATAATATCGACTTTACTTATCCACTTATTCAATGATTACAGACGAATGGAACATCTTCACGGTTTCTAATACCATATGTCAACAGCTGTTCAAACTGTACAAAGAACCTACACTAAAGCTCATCCAGAAAAAAGTCAACAGCTCCTTAACATTGGATGTCTGCACAATTTCTATCAAAGTCCAACAACAAACCTCTGTTCAATCTGTACAGCAGGCGAAACAACCCATCCATGTCCGCATGTTGATATGGGTCTCCGTCGGAGTGCTGACGACTCTCCTTGCGAGTTTTTTTGTCGTGTGGTGTTACTTTCGACGACAAAAGGGATCTACGAAAGAGAACATTACAATAAGTGAAGATGGTACCGTTGAACTGGAGTCACAAACAACAAACGAAGGAGGTATTGTTATTATTCGAAAATGACTTTCTATAAACCTGATATAGTTGACTCAAAAACACTTAAGATATAATCAAGATCCTGGTATACTTCAAACAATTATTTTGAATGTACTAATTCTCAAAACCTTTCCACATCACAAACTTTTCGAAAAATAAATCAGATAAAGCCCTTAAAACTATCTACACCACATTTATTACAAAGTTTTTGAAAAAATGTCTGTCAAATAAGTTCTTGTCAAAGACTTTTTAGGTCAATTTTAGCACCGTTGGAAAACTTTATTCATAACTTTCTATTTTTCTATGAGTTCTGAAACCCAAGTCATTTTGCACCCCTCCCCCATTTCCCCTCTGGTTGTTGCTTTAGTTCATCATTTTTTGGTGGGAGTTGGAAATTTTTGCATTTTAGGTGGGGATAAGTCTTAAATCTCAGCCTCTGTATGCTCTATAAGCGTTATGCACATAAAAAAGGTATCTTTGAATAAACACTTTTGCTGTAAGTGTAAACTAAATTATATCTATGCAACGTTATATAAAGGCCTAATGCACAAACATCCTTTACATTTAGAAAAATCGATCATGCTCATCCATCGGCCAGGATGCGAACAATTGGACACGTTCGTCCGCGACCTATCATTCATTATTCACTCCTATGACATCATAGTGACCTCACCTTTACTGGAAATGTCGAACATCGACGCGGAAGGAGGCTTGGCGAGTTATATCCAACGAAACATTGATCAGTGTGCCTATGTTTTGATACTAGTCACTGATTACTCGAAAGGCGAGTTTTTTCAGTCCAAAGTCTCTTATTTTTATTTGGGCAATCAAGTTTAAAATTCAACAAAATATCTAATTTGTTTTTTATTGATTAGGCGAGAATAGAGATTAGAGATTAGGTTTAAATCTTTGATATCGAGGTTTTTTTATTTCACATTATAACATAAGCCAGTATAACTACAAACGATTGACCATTGACACATTTCTAATCAAACTTATTCTTTTAGATGATGAAGATATTGCAAAACTTCAGCGCCCCTTCGATTTCACAGTCAAAATATTGAGCGGTTTGGCGTTCCGTCAAAACCAGATTTCACGATACATACCCATCTACATAAAGGAATACGAAGACGCATTCAAATACATCCCACCCTTCCTATGTGCCAGTAAATCAAACGGGTACAGAGTTCCAGCACAACTGAGAGAGCTTATACATTACATAACTGGACAATCGATCAATGAAGAATTGACTCAAAAGTTGGATTTTTTCTTACACAAACTGAAAAGTCAGGCTGAGACCATTGAAAACGGATTACATAAACACTGCTTCATACACCAATGTTTACAGGTAGGAGCAAAGGTCACTGCCATACCCCCATTTGGAGCCAAACCTTTTATCCAATCTTATACCATAATTGTTATGAGATTTAACGTTTGACTACGTTTCGATAGTTTCCATAATTATTAGTTTGAGAGCTATATATATTTAGTGCTTTTCAGACAGTATCTAAAAAATGGTAACAAATTTGAATAATTATACCATTGGATCAAAGATAGGAATGAAAATGTTGGTGACAATCTTTTACAGTAGTCATTAAATGAAAACTTTAGGTCAATCGACAGGAAACCTGCTGTCAAACGTAAATGTGTTCTTTTGCTCCCCAAGAATACACGGTATTCGAATGAAAATGAATCATTTCAATTTGAGACCACGTCGTTCTTTAGTACAAAAGTCGTTTTCAAAAATAAAAGAGATAATTTTTTGTCTCGATGCTTCGTTCTCAAAACTGGATTAAGAGACTTACGGAAACTACGGAAAACTTAGTGGTCTCAAATTGGCATCTCGAAAGCCTGAAGTCTTAAATTACCAGGTCGTCCACTTTTAAAATCCACAATTTTATTTTGAAATTCAGGGTGAATTGAGTGAAGATTCAAGCACTTTGTGGTCAGGAGAAAGTTCAACTATTACTCAACCTAGCTCTGCTACCAGACAACTGAAAAACTTCATGGACCGTTACACTAACGAACATAACAATATGTCAAAAATCATCGAAAACGAAAGTCATAATCAATTTGACCGATCTGAAGATACAAACAATGATCATTTAAATGATTGGATTAAATGTGAACAATACAATGACAAAGGGATTGGATCAGACCACACATGTGACCAAAAATCAAACGATTTGATTGGAGTAGACGAAAAACGTGACCAAACATCTAACAATTTGATTGGTTCTGAGAAATCTAATAGTGATAACTCGACCTCTCAAAACACAAAAGACTGTATGAAAGACGACAGTCAAACAGAAAACAGTTTTCCTGGAATGGCAACTAAACGAAATATTGACAATAACGAACCGAGTAGGTTGATTCCATTCGCAGAAGATGAATCCTTAGCCTGTTTTATTTCACGACAAAAGGTTTTAGCCTGGGACTCGTCAATCTGACGACGAATTATTTTGCAGGCAAAAAAGTTACTGAGCGACGCGGTACAACATGTTTAGTTTTTATAAGCATATGAACATCTGAAGAGCGGGCTTTTCGGAAAAACTTATCATCTACTGTTCTATTGTTTAAAGGGTTCAATCTGGCTTTCAATATGCTTATAAAAGGAAAAACATGTATATTTTTAAAATTTTTTAAAGCTATATGTATATGTATGTATATTATTTTTTTATTTGCATTATTTAAAATTTATTTAGAAGAGCCTAAAAGCTTTCGATTTCATTATTTATAGCTTTTTCTCAAGCTTGACAAAGAGTCACTTAAAATTACACAATGTTAGAAAAATATATGAAAAGTAATAAATGACCGCCTCTGCTATAAAGAAGTACTAGTTACCTTTTGCTTTTTTGCCATCATCTGCAAGCCTGCCAGCACCATATGACCATCGAATACCATTACTGTGACCATTGTGTGTTATTTTGCTTTTTGAATCATTTTAATTATTAGTGTTTAATTTTACCTAAATAAGACAAGAATTGAATACACAGTATTATGTATGTTTGTTCTTAATGGGAATATTTACGATTTCGCGAGGATTAAAGTTCGCGAATTTTCGGCAAAAGGCATTAAATAGAAATTTCGCGAGGATTTAAGTTTGCGAAAATCGCGAAAATCAATCCCCGCAAAAATAAATTCTCTTAAGGTATAAAGCACTGAAGAAAATTAATAATAGTTCACTTGTCGCAAAATTATTTTTACTAAGGTCCATTTATGCAAAATTTCCCAATTCTACAAAATGAAGAAAAACAGAATTCAAAATCCTACTTAAAATCGAATCGAAAAGCCATGTAAAGTTTCCTTATCGATTTCTTTTTTCAAAATTATTTACAAAGTAAAACATCGTCTTTTGGGATGAGTGATGACAAATGAAAATATGAAAATAAACAAAGTGTCAATTTGAAACTAGTAGTGTACAAAATCTAGTCCCATCGGGTCCCATGATCAAAATGTTCTGTGACCATTCGCATTAGATACAACGTATAAATTACGCATAATTTAAATCAAAGATAAAATAATATCATGTGTAAGCCATACCAACACGGATAGAAAGTCTGACATACAAATAGAAACACGAACAATACACTTTGATTGATGAGTCTGTTCTCTAGTGAAATGTTGTCATATTTTCAAGAATTCGCCACAATAACACCATAACTGCACACCGAATACTTTTTTGTTCGATAATGCACAATGGCAATGGAAAATAATGAAACAATTACCAAAAAGGTTATTCGTGGGTACACTACGTATTATGTTATACAGGATAGCGACGGTGGCCGAGTGGTTTGAGTGTTCGCCTCCCGTTCAAAAGGTTGTGGGTTCAACCCCAGTCGGGTCAGACCAAAGCAAAGACAAAATGGTACTCGCTGCTGTCCTGCTTGGCACTCAGCATTAAGGAATTAGAGCGAGGGTAAGTGGAGGAATCCAGGGAAAGAAGTGGCACCCTCCCCTCCCCTACCTCCGGGTAGATAGCTATCGAAAAGGGAGCCTTCAGGTCGCCCTCGACTGTGGTCATAAACTTACTTGCTTATACAGGGAGGGTATGGAGCTGCCAAATTGAGCCCATTGAAGTTTTCCGTAGTAAAGTCTCTTAAACAAGTTTGAAGAACGAAGCATCGAGACAAAAATTAGTCTCTTTTATTTATTTATTCAAGCAATTTTAAGAGACTTTTGTACTAAAGAACGACATGGTCTCAATTTGGCAGATGAATTATATGCAGGATATTAACACACTGAGCTGAAGCCAAAGGTAGACCCAAGACACATAGCCTCTTAAAACCAAATACCATTTTCCACGTACAACACGAGTTTCACTGTAACGCTCAAAACGTCCGTAAATATCCATCTTGGAAAAAACGTCTACGTATAAAACAAACCAGTTTGGCATTTCTCAACAAAGACCACTTGATTAATTCCTATGCTTCTGTCTGATTTGATATGCCAACACAGCGTCTTCTTCGAGCGAGTCACGTGACACCATGTGAGCACAACCAGCTACTGGACATCTGATCCCTTGGACACGGTTCTTGTTGTTCTTAATATGCGTTTCTATGGCAGCGCGGCTGTAATGGTGACCGCAGACGTTCTTTACAGGATCTACCAGTTCGATCTAAATTTAAAGAGAATGACAATAAACCAACGAATAGAATTCCTTTTAGGTATGAGCGTTTAAAGTTTGACCTTGTTAATTTTACAAAATATCAACATCAAGACACAATGAGAAACTTCTTCCTTCTCCTTCCAAATAATGATACTCAAGATTTTGTTCACAATTTGAGACATTTTTGGTAGAATATAGAATTTTGAGACAAATTCAGTAAAGCTTTTTGACTCGATCTAAAAAAAGGTAGTGCACTGTACGCATTGGACGTTGTGGACCTACCAATTTTAGCCAACTCAAAGTTTTCCGCAGTAAAGTCTCTTAAATGACTTTGGAGAACGAAGGATCAAGACAAAAATTAATATTACAAGCGCTTTTTGGAGACTTTTGTACTAAATAATATATGATCGTATACTCTCTGTGCTTTAAATTCTATAAAAAAAAACAATCATTGCAATAAAGAAACACTTGTCTGACCTTGGTCAAAGGGCATATAAATCGCTGACTATCATCTTGAGTCATTTCGATTTCATCGTCATCCGCCAACGCCTCACTTTCGGCATTGGCACTTTCACTTTCATTTTCTCCAAAATGATGTTTCATGATGGTGTCGTCGAACGCTTTGACGGACTTGTGTTTACTGAAATCATCTTTCGTGTTCTTGGTAGAGATTGCTTGCAGCTTTTCTTCGAAAATCGCCTCAAAGTTGACTTCATTTTCACTGCAACAAAATGAAAGATAAAACGTAGAAGTCGAGGATGGGTTTAGTTCTCATTGATTTTGTTATCTTTGGCTAGTATAAGATCTGGTGCTTCATTACAAATGATAGCGAGTTTATGTTAAGAGAGGTAAATCGAAGGAAGATAGCAACCACGACCGTTACCCAGTATAATCTAGGACACTTAATTTGACAAGATTACGGTCTTAGGTCATTAACAAAAGAATGGTTAATGCCTTTGAGAGTTGAAATCAGATTCAGAAATGTAATCAGAGCAATAAGTTAAAAGGTAAACATATATAAAATCATAAAATTTCTTACCCGTCTGGATCTGTTGCCATACTTTGTTCAAATGCAGCTTTGGCTTCTGCAGACGCTTTCAAGTAATTCTTCATATCGTGTTCCATGGAAGCATACTGAACCATCATTTCTCTTAACTCCTTCACTTCTTCGTCACCTTGTTCAAGGTCGTCTGCAGCCTCACTGGTCAGCTTGAATCCACTTTTAATGACACGATCTAATTTGCCAAACTTATCTGTTGAGTCATCCAAAAAACGAAAAAATGCCATTTTTTTATATAGTTATTTTTCGTGTTTTTCTAGTGTTATTATCTTAGTTTTGCTAAAGAGAAAATAAATTAAGGTGAAGTTATCAGATTCAAAAAGAATGTTTCTTAAATGCAAAATCAATATTTATCCCTATGACTTTGGGTTGAATAGAAATCAGAGAGATACCCCAAAATCATACAAAATACCCTTTACTGTTTCGAATTACCTTTAGGGAAGAAATTTTCGCGGTTTTGGGTGTCAACTGCGAAATTAAATTCTGCAAAACACCAATATTCAAACAATTAAAAAAACCACCCCTAAAATAGGGCTTTTAGGGCCTCAACCGCGAAATTAAATTCCGTGAAACTCACAAATTTTGAGCCTTGAACCGCAAAATTAAATGCCGCAAAAATTTCTTCCCCTAAGGTAAGTTTAATTTCAATTCCAAAAATTCATTAGATAATACTAACAAAAGTAATATAAAATGTTTACCTTTCACTTTTAAGTTATAAATATATCTTAAAATATATATCTCAATAATAAAAAATATGCTTCTGTGAGTTAGGTATAAATTTTACCTTAAAAAATAACTTTTCATTTTTTTCTATAACAAAATAGCAAGAATATATTCACAACAAACAAAAACAAAACAAAATAAGGTAAAGAACATAAAATGGATGTAAGATAATGTTTTTCTTTTTATCACGTTTATAAGCAAGCATATTGAGACACAGATTGAACCCTTTAAACAATAGATCAAATAATAGATGATGTTTCAGCTGATATTAACATATCGAGTCCAAGCCTCAAATTTGCATATTGCTTTTAAGAAACATATATTTCATGCTAAAAAAAATAATGTTAGGATTTTTTACTGTATTATCAAAACATAAAAAGGCCTGTTAGAGGGAACGATGGATTGAGAAAAAAAAGAGAAACCAGGTAAATCAAAAGGAAAGGAAATTGTGACTATTATATACAAAAAAAAAATCGATTTTTGTAGAATTATCCCTTTTATCATATTGTAGCTCAAATGTTTTCATATATAATTTAACCATCTAAGATCAACCATTTCTCAGTCCCATCAACAAATGAAGTTACTGGTTGATCTCATTTCAGCTTACTACGCATTCCTCTTCATCAAAATTATGATTCATATCTTCTGGATATTGACCATCATATCTTAGGTGTGATACAAGATCACCCAAAGGCCTACTGGTACGCAATAAATTCACCTTGTATTTGGATGGCTCGCCTTCAAAATCATTTGCAGGTCCAGAATAACCTTTTTGGGATCTTATCAAGAATATTCACTTCGTTAATATTATAACAAGCTTGGAGGCTCAACAAACGTAATCTGGCTGGGTGCCCAAACATTTAAATTTTGAAGTCCCTCATTTCTATATAAATCTAGAATTTCACACTAGCTCAGGTATATATTTTGCTGGAAAACAAAGTCCATTAAACTTGTCCATTGTTTTCAGTTTTGGGCAGCTATTCAGCAATTTTGCAAAATCATCTGGATCATAGAGGCTAACGTGTTGAAATCCGAGATAACTTAAATGAGGCAAATCCAAATGAAAATATTGGAATACTCTCAGTGGAGTGTTCTCCTTTGTAAAATGAATTGCTTTGACAATTTGATGTTCAAGTTGAATCTTCTTCAGTTTTGGAAGTCAATTTTTGAAAAATCTATACAAGGTGATTTTTCTTCATACTTAGGGCCTATTCCTTTCTAGTCAAAAAAGTCCTATGAACACCACGAACACTTTTTTTTTGACACTTTACTAGTTCCT
>JAUJPO010087138.1:0-10035 GCA_032270745.1 Tiaropsis multicirrata | reverse complement strand
AAGACGGAACAGCAGTACAGCGAAGTGATCGGGGTCATCAGATGCAAGTTGTCTTTTCTCATTCTGAGATCTGCTCTCATGTGCATCAGAGGTAGCAGAACACACAAACTGCACCGACCTCTAGAAGACGGCCTCTCTCTTGTGCTTTCCTTATTTCTTAAAGATTGTAAACATGCCGGGAATGCCTCCGAGCCATTTTTAGAATATCTATCTCTGATGTTCAGAAGAAAAAAAAAGAAAAAAAAGAAAATCGCCAAAATTTATCCACGTAGGTTACATTTTTCAAAACCCCAGTGGCACATCCCCGTCCGACCAGCTGGGTGGTTGTTCTCGGGTCTGTTACCATTTTTTACGGAAAGTAATAGTAGTCGTCTAAAAGACGGAAGTTTTATTTCTAAAAATTCAAAACTCACGATTCAAAAACAAAAAGGAAAGTTACGTTTGAAAATGATTTTGAGTGATTTGACACAAATAATCACTGAAGCTGTTCGTTTCACCTTTTACAAATGTGTTTATTTGATGACAAAATTAAAAATTGAGCAAATATAAAAGTTTGTGTGGTGGCGCGAAGCCTCATTTTGGAAATTCTTTGGCGTGGTTGCGTGCTTGAAAGTTTGAACATGATCGTGATTTGACAAGATCTTGGAGCGTGATGCGTGATTACAGTACATTAATTTCTTTTTTGCACTGTCGTTTCACTGAAATTGTGTGATAAGCTTCGACTTTTCATATGCGTAGTTGAACTTGAAATTAGCTGAGTGTTGTTCTTACTTTGGGTCTTTTATTTGTTTGGTGATCTGAACGTATCCATGATGCTAAAAAATATTTTGGTTCCTCTTGTGATGTCTTTCCGTACTAGAAAAACTTGCTTTTCCAGTTTTTCTTCTTGCAATATTTTTGTAGCAATCAAAATAGTCGAGGGACGAAAACGAGCTTGTATTTTTCCAACCTTATGCTTCCCTGTTTTAACACGTTTTTTTCTTTTCTAACTCGTACTCATTAAATGAAGGCTGTTAATTACAACAAATACCTTAATGAGACAAATACCTTTTAATCATACTAGTACCTTATTGAACAATTTCGCAGTTCCAAAGTCCATGTATAATTATTTTCTACTGACCATTACGTAACCTTTATACCGAAACATCAGGGCGTATGCTGCTCCGTTAAGTGGATTAATTTTCGCGTGGACTTTTTTTTAATTTTGCGAATCGAGAATTTTATTATTTTGCGTAGATTTAATTTTGCGATATCGCCTGTTTTTGACCTAAATTCTTTCATTTTCCTAGGGGATTTGGGCAAAAAGCATGAAATTAATTATTTCGCGAGGATTTAATTTCGCGAAAATGGCCAAAAACCGTGAAAATTAATGCACTTAGATAGTTCCGAATTTTTCACAATAAAACAACTAAAGTTAACAACATATTAATGCGTTTTGTAATTGTAATTGATTTTTATTCTTATAACTTCAAAGTATCCTCCCTCCATGGGTCATTCATAGTGAAAGCTTCAACAACAGCCTAGTGGACGTGTTTTTGTTGCTTTTTTTTGTAGGATTTCCCAGAAATTTTTACTTTGCAGTGGTACACCCACGTTTCCTATACGTCTTCACGTAATCGATTGTGGTTAGAAATGCAAGTAATGGCATCGTGGCGCAATTACTCGTACTAGTAACTTTTGGCGACCAATAGACTGATAGATATTGTATATCATGGTTATTTAAATATAGATCAAAATACATCCATGATGGAACTCGATTTGTGAATTTACTATTATTACTCACACTGTTGCTACTTTGGATGGCGTGCTTGTGTACTTTTGTTATGGGATTTCACAGAAATCTTTATGGTCCACCAATGACGTCAAAAACAGTCTTGGTATTTTACTTCATTATAAATATTGTTCAGAAATTTGTTATTTTTAAGATTTGTCACTGCGGGTATTGCCAAATTGGTTTAAGAAATGCAGTGGTAAAAAAACAGCAGGTGTTTTCATGAATCATTTTTTGAAAATGATCGGTATTCATTAGATTTTTTTAAGGGAAAGGATATTTTTTCATTCATTTTCATGAAATAATACTACCGGCCGACGCAGAAGTTTAAACCTTGTTAAATGTCGAGTACAATATGTAAACTTGCTAAATTTCTTTCTGCTGGTTCACCCAGTAGAGTCAGTCATTGGAGCCGAGACCTTCGGGTTTAGTGATGTGCCGATCTACTATATCTTTTGTTGCTTCAGCCTCGGCTTCAGCAATATAATATAGAAACCGCAAAATTCGAGCATTAGATACACGGATACACCAAGTACACAGCATCTTTTATCTTTTCACATTTTGCTTTAACTGCTCACCTCTCTGTTTTGAGAAATTTGTTAGACTTCCCTCGGTTATTCCCTCAGTTGAGACCTCCATTATGGATGACTAACAACTATTCATTTAACAATAGATCTTTTTTTTAAGGACCAGTAAAAATAATCAATAGCAAAGTCTAAATGACAAAAGATGACATGATTGAACAGAACTCTGTTAAAAGGGAATTTTCAAATTGATTTGTAAGCAAAAAACGATCCGATCTTTTCAAGCGCCTTAGAATCTTAGTTAGTGACTGGTCCAATCTGGCAAGCAGCATCAAAACACAAAAACTTTATAGTGTACACTGGTAAGTTTTTTTGAAAAAAATTGTTTTGTTGCTTTAAATTCTGATTTAGATTAAACAAAATGGAAAACCAAATCAAACCCAGTTTTGGTTTTTTTGGGTTTTTTTATCAATTCAACTTTCACTTTCTTCAAATTCTATAAAATACATCATAAAGATCTATTCCATGTAGGACGGGCTCTACACTGAATAAAAATGTACGGGTCATGTACGGGTCAACTTAGGTAGCTGTAAATGAGAAAGGGATAAAGGGGTTAGTAGGAAATTTATTTTATAAAAAATGGTTAGTAAAATATTATGGGTATGGCATGGGTATAGATATCAGATGGAGCCTAAGACAAGGTTTTGTCTTAGTGAAATAGATGTGACAACAATCCTTACTTAGCAAGCACTGGTGGTGGAGGGTATATAAGCTTTTTCTCAAAATTTATCAACTGATTAATCAACATTTTTTCCCCCCGGACACAAGCCGTTTCACGTTACCCCCGGAAAATATATCCTCCACTTCTGGCCCTGCAAATATTTTTCTTGAACAGCCCGGTATACATTTTTTAATCCGACATAAATTGGTTTCAGTATCTTCTTTGAAACTTTTTTAATTAGTTTCTGATTAATGATCCAATTTTTAGAAAATTAAATTTTGAAGAAATTAATAATTACAACATCGACTCTTTTTTTGCATTCAAAAGTTGCTTTGTCAGGCAATTTCGAAATGACATTTTAAGTACTCATTTATGACTGCTCTTTATTGTTAAGGTTCAAGAGGTACAGGTAGGTTAAGGTTACGGTATTTTATCTGTAAATTGCGATCTAAATACTCCTAATATTGTTTGAGCGATGATGTTGATTGCAATCAAATACTACTTGTAGTATCAAGGTTTTCTTTAATGGAATCACCCATTTTGAATTTGCCTCGATCACGAAAAATGCTCAAGGTAGTTGTCTGAAGTGGCACTCGACGTTTTTTCGTTCCTATAGACAAAAAACTTCCATGTGGACAGTCCAACTGACAATTCCCCTGGTAATTTCCCTGGACTATAAGTGTCCTAAAGTAGAACCAGTCTCCTCGCGCTTTCAACCAATTGTGTTGTGTTGCCCCTTAAGATTTTGACCGCATCTTTTTTATTTCAGCCTTGTAGACTATACGAAGACATAACTTTTCTATTTTTATTATATGACGTAATGGTTCAAAGTCCAAAGCCTATTTTCTTGAAAATTTCCAACATTTGTTTTCTTACAACCAATCAGATTGCTTGCGGTTTGTTGCTGGTTGGTTCATAATAATGTGCTGTAAATAACCATCACTCGACAAATCAAAGACCGGATGATTTTAAAATTCCCTTTTGCTCAGCCAATCAGATCAACTCTATTTGTTAATTTAAAACAATAGTCACTGCCAATTATTAATTGCGCAATTAATAGTTTAAGTGTAAAGGTAATTGTTTTCACGTGTGAACAAGGTTTTTACCTCTTTCTTTCAATATATATTTTTTGTTTACAATCCTTATCGTTTCAGTGTCTACACAGACCTTAAAGCGTGAACAAGAAGCAAAGAAGATATTTTCTTCAGAGAGAAGTCATCTATGATATACATTTGGAGTATACACAATTTCATTTGGAAAGAGAAGTGGATCAAAAGAAAATTGTTATCATTCGCTCTTATCATCAATACTCCATTTGTAGATATCAAGATTGAAGAACAATCATTCTTTTTTTTTAAATCACAAGTTTACCGAATAGCATCACCGACTTGTTATGAGCAGCGCAAGGTGTCTGCAATGTAGCTCGTTTGCCGTTTACAACCAACAAGTCGGAAATTTGTTTTGCTCAAATACCGGATGTCGATTCTTCGATCCAGAGGTCGTCAAATTCATCACCAATCATAACAATGATCTAACTCAATGGCATGGCTCACAACAGAGAGGATTTTTGAATCCCCAACTTCAAACGCAACCCCAAGAAATACAAAAACCAACTCTTAACAACCACTATTTACATCAAGATCATCAAACTGTCCAACTCGGACCAACTTTTCAAAATGTAAGTCAAGGTTGCTTACCGTCCATCTTTACTTGTGATGACGATCCATATTGTATTTAGCTGGAATATAAGATAATGAACAATCGTTAACTTCAGGCGGTAGCCTCGCTTCTTCGCTTCTTTTTCCCTTTTTACTTGCCATGTTTTACATACCAGCTGTTTGCGTGATTGCGTGAATTACAAATTTTTCCCCAATTATCCCGATTTACGTGAAACTTTCCCGATTTTAAGTTACCTTAGTCACTTTGTGTCAAAAGTATTAGACTTCACTCCAAGTAAGAATATTTATTATTCTAAGTAACGTCATTTCCATTACAGGGAGCTACCGCACAAAACATCTTGGATCAACAACCAAACAATCAAAACCAATCCATTCTACCTAACAACGGGAATTTCCCTCAAAGCGTGATTCCCAACCAGCAATCAATGACAAATACAATCCAACAACAGTCTTCCCAGAGTGCAATGCCAATAAATGTTGCACCACAGTTTACCCAGAATGCAATGCCAATAAATGTTGCACCACAGCCTACCCAGAATGCAATACCAATAAATGTTCCACAGCCACCTAGCAACCAGAACTCGTTAGATTCAGGATTCACAAGCCATGACAATTCTTGGCAAACTACAAACACCATTCAAAATCAACAATCTCAACCAAAAGACTCGCAACCAAACGATGTGTTCATCAACAACAGTATTGGGGACAAACCTCACCACTTTTGTACTGGCTGTGGCACTCAATTAGCTGACAAGAGTGCCAACTATTGCCAGACCTGTGGTAAACAGATACCAAGAAAAACAATAGGTTCTAACACTAGCCAACAGAGTTGTTCAAACACCAGGAAAAGAACATTTGTAGAATCAGAATATGGCAATTTCAAGTCTTCATTTGAAAATATCCAACCAATCCAACAATCATCCTTTGATGGTGGTTTAGAATGGACAGGTGATGTTTCAATGCCACTCGCCACACCACCGAATTCACCAAGTACTTCCAACCCTGGTAATACATTTTTAAATAGTGGTTTTGGAAACAAAGAAAACAACCTATGTAAAGATACCACACCAACGCCCTTCTCTGCTGTAACTCAAGATTATGCCAGTCCGCCTCAAATGAGCTTGAGAGAGCTTCTGGTGCAACCTGTTATACAACCGATAGTTGATAATGACTTGGAATTTCTTTTTAATGAAGAACCGAAACAAGAAAACACTGACACCACCAACACCAACACAATCAGTAACCTTGTAGTGAAACGTGATGGTCAACACAAAAACCCCTTTAGAAGTCCTGACTTTGAAGTGAACGACCTTGGTAATACGTAAGTTCCATTATTTGTCGTAAACTTTTAACAACCCACAAACAGACTTTCATGCACTCCCATCCTCTACATAAGATTTTAGCTCTATATGTTTTCTATTCTACATACTGCCATAGCTCATAGCATATTACATACATACTACACATATTACACATTGCACACTAACATAAAACGAATCATTTTTCACCTTCAAGAACGAAATATAATAACTCACTACTAAAACATCACAATGAAACAATCAACCATCTTAGCACTAACTCTTGACTTGATCATCCAATTATTTTAACGTCCACTCTTACTACTGTAGTTGTACATACATCCATAATACTATCGCCGGCAAAATTCGCGTTGTTTTGCGGAACAACCTTGGTATAACCTTGGTCATTGATATAACACTGTTGCTTTGGATAACGTTGATTTGCATAGCGTTGCTTTGCATAACATATAAAATTTAAATTGTTGTTGCAAGAGATATAAGCTTTTGCGTTTGCTCCCGTCTTAGGCCGTTTCATCAACTGGTCAGAGAAGAAAGGTTTAATGAGGCTATGGCAATCCTTTTGAAAATTCCACTCGCCCAAAGATTCCGATACATAAACCATCGAAATCATCGAGGAAATGTAAGACCTTCTAATCACTTTTTCGGTACTTTATTTTCCATTGCAGAAACAAGATTGTAGACTTCTCAAAATTAACAGAAACACAGCATAAATGTCCCAGTAATCTCACTTAATGCTTTTGAAAATGAACTGTTGCCATACGGTAGCAATAGCTGACATCATCCTTGAAGTGAGGAGCAGTAAACTTCCAAAAATCGACAGAGATTTTTCCAAGGTTGTCATAAAAATCTTTCTAAAAAACCTTTCTCTTTTCTTGATGTTTACATCCATACAAGCATAATAACCATCTATTGTTTCTTTCTGTTGTTTTAGATTATGACATTTAGAACTAATCGAGAATTCTTTGAATAGCATCTCTCTGAAATAAACACACTGCATGCCACTAATAGCTTCTCTTCTCCTCTTTCTCATTTCCTACACCTTTCTTTGTAACAGCGTTAAGTTTTTTTCTCAGGTTGTTTTGCACACTGCTCTTCATGACTTCAACAAAGATATCATTGTAGCCATCATTAAACATGGCGCAGATGTACATATTCAGGAGCGGAATGGCAACAATATCATTCTACAAATTATCAACAACCCTGATTTTGGAGAACCATTTGTCTTGGCATTGATAAAAGTCATTTTCGACGAACTGGATGATCAAAGAATTCAAACTTTGATCAATGATGAAACGAAATCATTTAATGCTGATGGATATTCTGTTATTCATGAAGTTGTTCGAAAGAATTATATGCAAGTGTTGAAATATCTTCGTGAATCTGCAACACTTAATCTTAACGCAGTGGTAAGCGTAAATGATTTATTCGATCACCCTTCGATTGTTTCCGTCCTCCCCTTCGTTCGTTGGTTTTAATCTGCTATTGTCCGTTCACTAGTAATTCACTTTTTATCTCGCAGGATCGAAGAGAAAAACAAACAGCCTTAGCAATGGGCTGTAAGAAACGTAACTGGCCAATGGCTGTCCTCTTGATTTCCATGGGGGCTTGTGTAAACATACCTACGTCATCAGAATGGATTCCAGTGCACGCAGCTCTTGAAGACCAGAATGAAGAGATGTTGCAGAAGTTTGTGGAAAATGGAGTCGATATTTATGGTTACCAAGATTGCAAAAATAAAAGTGTAAGTTACTCGTCCTATTCTTTTGTGTAGGTCAACCCTTTTCAGAACTTTATTATGACCTCAAATTCTATGATCTCTTCCCCAAAAATGAGTGCTCAAAAAGTGCTCAAAGTAAGTATTAAAAGAGTGTTCCTTCTAGTGGTTTTACGAAAAAAGAGGTTAAATAGTCTTTACTGGATGTGAGGTTTTTCCCCTACATTGCATTAATTTAACAACTTTGAGGGCAATAAATAAAACGTCACACTATTTTAAGAAATTATTTTCTTCGATTGTTTCATGATGAAGCTTTTCCATTTCTAGATGAGAAAGAAATGCGAGTCGTACATGCGTAGAAGAAGGAGGAACACTTCAACAGGTGACAAAGGATGTAAAAAACGAAGAAGATGTCGTTGCGGTGAAACTAATAGTTCAGTTAGGGAATAATCATGATGCTGGTGAAGCTTGGACACTTGCACACGTGAGACCGTTTTATGTGGGAGTAATGACGATGTGAATTTATATCTACACTCGCCTACAGTTCATACGAGAGAATGTTTTATGCATGGAGCTGAAAATATTTCCCAACAAATTTTAGAACAATAAACTATCGCATCTATCTTTTATGACTACAGAGATTTCTCGGATGGCATGTGGTGGATTTGTTTCCGCATGGGATAATTCTTATGGTTCATAGTTCTTTTTGATTATTTAAATATTTGAATATAATATACACCTTATAAACGCTTAGAACCCTCCTACTCCAGGGAGTTGGTTTCGAATTGACTGTGATGCCAGTGCTGTTATCAGCGGTGATAATTGGTTGGGCAGATTTTAATGTCGCTTTTCTCGGATCGCCAAAAACCAACGTCAAATCCAGTGATACATATTCACATTTTAAAAATTATGAGGGTCACTTTTTGGATGAATTCTAATGAATTCCATACATACTTGATATGATCAAGGCCCAAGTTGCGTATATGTCTATATAGAGCATACTTAAAAATAATTTTACAGAAAAAATATCAACAAAAAAATTAAAATTTAATATTGACAGAAAAAAAAATATTTGTAAATTTTTAATTAAAAAACTACTACTTTGTATTTATATATTTTCCGTAACAAATTTTAATAGTATTCTAAATAAATTTTATTTTTTATTCTATATTGCGATTGCAATTTCCCATTCGATTTCAAAACTACAGCAGTACGTTCGGCCCAAAATTAGTCTGATTTGCAGCCATACTAAAACCGTTGGTCGTTCTATAAGAAGCATGTTTCGTTAGAGGATGAGAGCAGCTTAGTCCAAAATTTAAAGGAATACTCCACATTGCAGTAAGTTAGAGTTAAACTAGAAATTTTGAATGTGAACACAGGAACTCACTCTCAATGAAGAAAATGAAAAACATCGTATATGATATCGCATCAGGTAGGTCAGAGTTTAAATATAGAGGCGCTGTGGTACAGTGGTTATCAACCTTGATTCCCGCACGAGAGATCAAGGTTCGATTCCCACTTGCGGTGGCTCACTTGGCAAGTGAGCGAACCTTCGCCCGGGTCAACCCATGCCATGTGAGAGGAATTTGATAGTCAGTCCAAGGTTGCTGACGGGATACTAACTAAAAAATAAGTGTTCATAGTTGCGAAAATAGGCTGGAAAAGCCTCCTGCAACTCAAACCAAATATAAATAGAGTTTTTAATGATTGGGTTCTGTATACTGGATCAACCTCGTTCCCAGCCTCCCAGGGTATCGGTCCTCTGCGCTCTTTCACATTCTTTTGTATGGCGCGTCAAAGAATATTTCGAAAACATCAAGAAGCAACGAACCCTGGGAACGAGGTTGCGGATATTCTTGTGAACTGAAATTGATGTCCATTTTCGCATCCACCACCATTTTGTTTCCTCTATCTGTAGTCAAAATAGTTGGAAGTAGCCCCCGGAGCCCAATCCAGTGGATTAAGTTAATGATCAGTGTAATCCCATTGTAAAAGTCAGGGATAAGGAGGCCGGGGGGGGCACTTAAGGGTAGGTTTTTCGAAGTTCTGACAAAACCAAGGTGCACTGTGAGGGTAGGAAATTGAACTGATTTTTGCTAAACTGTGATTAAATGGCCGAAAAATGCACTGTAAGGATCCGATTTTGAAACCCCAATTTTTTTCCGAACGCACGTACGGTAGTTTCGAGATCGAGTGCCCCCTCCTCGTAGACTGGAGTCGTTTATAATGTGTGTAATACAGTAATATAGGCGTTATATGATAATACGACAATTGTTACGGGATAATATTAGTTTGTATAAACTATAC
>JAUJPO010087127.1:0-10035 GCA_032270745.1 Tiaropsis multicirrata | reverse complement strand
TAGATGTATTATTTCTTGTAACTTAATTATGCGACCACCTCCTTAGTTTAGCATTTTGTCTATGAGTGTGGTCGCTAATTCTTGTTATACAGACAAATAAATCCACTACTACTACACATCACGCAACACGCTAAACCGCGGGCGCCATTGAGGCGGGTTTGATGGGGCGGCATATTTCTGACCGTACGGAAGAAAAAAAAAGAAAAAGAAGAAGAAAAAGGAGAAAAGCCGTTTTAACAAATATTCCCCTATAGGTAGGGAAATATTTAATTAGCAGATCACGATATACAATGACAGGAAAGACCTCAATGTAAATGTGCCGCCATAGAGCTAGAATGATTGAACTCTATGATTTAATCTTCAAAAAATAAGTTACCTTAACTCCCTTAATTTTCGCGCTCTTTGGTCGCGCTTAAATTAAAAGCGCACGAAAAGGCTTAATTTTCACGAACTTGGATGCGCGAAAATAAAAAGGCGTGACAAATATTTTTGGCTATTTTTTTTTAGCTTTCACAATAGCTTTGGTAGCATCAAGAGATATTAAGTCAACTCTTTTTGTTTTCTCATTTCGTTTTGTTTGGTCAAAACATTTCAAACACTAAAAGAATCGTTTTTGCTGAATTTAATAATAAATTTCTGCTTTAATTTTCAAATTTTGGAAAAATATGCTATGTTTTGATAAAATGATACAATTAAGGGCGCGCGAAAATTAAGGGATCTAAGGTACTCAACTAAAATATTATGGCCACCTCTGATGTCTTTTCTGATTAATATTTTTTCGGTCTCCATTAGCATAAAATATACAGATTCAACTAAAAATTATAAAAAACGTTAGTTTGAAAAACTGTCGTTAAAAAATACTTTATTCGTACAAACTTTCACGCATGGGCAGTAAGAAGGATTTGAGATTTCGCAAAAGCCATCTTAAATCACTTTCAAGAACAGTTTAAATTTCACTTGAAAAGTGATGAAAGCCCATGAAAGCACCAAAAGTAGCGACATTCGTAAAAACATAGATAGAGAGATAATATTACAAATTTAAAAATATTAGTTACGAACAATGCATGTTACGTTCTGCTTGCAAATATGATTTCGATCAATCGTTACAAATCGTACATAAGTGATAATTAAACTTTATCAATTCAAAGAAGAGAAGCAAACCTTCCATGAAGCACACCTAAATGTTATATTTATTGGGAGTAGCACCATTATTTTTCATCCAGTAGAAAAACAACTTTATAATGTATACATACTGACCCAGTAACACCCAATTCTATAACTTCAATCAACCAGAGCAATTTCTCAACTTGTGTTTTTCTTCCAAAATAAAGATAACTTGATTGTAAGCGCAACCATTTCTAACGATAGAGAATTCACCCGGATTGGACAGATCAACAATGGTGGAACCACTTCTTGACTGTTCCGAATTGCTCAAGGTGCCACCATCAATAATGATGTCAAGTTTTGGCCAAATCTCTTCAAATTCCTACAAAGAACACACAGAACACAAAACGTTGTCTATAATTGGAATTCCTTAAACATAACAAACACTACCATTAAAATACATCTACACAAAGGCGGCCAGTTATTGGAAAACGAGGGAACAAACAAACGAATTTGAAGAGGATGATTTATCTTTATGCTTCTAAAAAAATGGAGTCGTCATTGCCATCAAAATGAGTAAATTTGGTAAAGTATTTTTTTGTCTATCATGCCATTCGTTCGTTACTTTAACATCACTAATAGGAATACCTTGATTTTCAGTGTGCTTCGAGAAGACGAAACGTTGGCACTGGTCAGGGCGAGCGGTTGCTGGCAAGCTTTTGAAAGTTGTTGAACGAACGGACACAATGGTATCCTGATACCGATAGAATCGTGTGTTGGATTTAACTCAGGGTTGAGATCATCAACTCTTTTGAAAATCAGTGTCACTGGACCAGGTAATAAATCATTCAATAATTCGTCACTCACGCAAACTTTTCCCCACCTGCGTGATAATAAAAATAACAAGAGAAACTGATATGATTTGGAGACAGCAATTCTTACCAATCTTTACGAATTTCAATTCTTCGACTTTCAACCTCAGCATTCAAAAAGTGGGGAGAATCATTTCCAGTTTCAAGACAATTCTATAAACAAATATAGGCGTTGAAGGATTTCTTCATAATGTGAGGTTGAAATGAATTATACTTTTTGACATCCTCAATGGTTCCAACACAGATAGAGACGGCCTTTTCTTTGTGTCGCTGTTTGATATCATACATCTTGTCTACAGCTTGTTTAGATTGAACAAGAGCTGCCACACCATAGATTGTATCTGTTGGTACTGCTATCACATTACCACGCATCAATGAGGTTTTTGATTTGGTGACTATCTCTCTCAACAATCTGTCGTCCTCTATTTCTGAAAAATGTAAAAAGGCCTTTTTTTAAGTAGAAACTATTATTTTCGGTCCAAGTCGAACGCGTCTGTAAAAAGTTTAAAAACAGGTTTTCGTAGGGCACTCCCTTAGATCAAGATAATTTTTTTGGTATGTTGCTTATTATAGAATGTAAAATTGGAAAAATATTTGCCTCTCGAAATCCTTGCAGTTCTTTTGAGTAATTCGGATTTTTAATTACTCTTGAAATTTTGAAAGTCTGAAAATGAAAAAAACTGATGTCTTTCTAATAAGTAGATCACGAGATATTGCGGTTTTAATGTTTTGAATTATTTTGGAGCTTTTTAACAACTTTAAAGTGTAAGGGGTGCCCACAAAACGACAGAATTCACAACCTCGGACGCTGGCGTTGATCACTATAAATTGAGGTCAACCTTTTTTTGATTAAATACAGCTTATCTCTTTTCGTCTCTGAAGGTAGCTCAAACTATTCCCGTGAAAAAAATAAAAAATCTAAATGGTTGACGAGGAAGAGAAAGCAACATTTTCAATATCCTGAAGAACCTTGCTCTATTTTCAATGAGATTATTGAGGAGATTAGTTAATTTTTTATGCTGTTCAAGAGTTGCATTATCAAGATTTTCTCATATTGACATGTTAAAATTTGTTGCAGAAACAAGTTTTTAAATAAAGTGTCTTTTTTATTCTCCATTGGATGGAGGGAGCTGGGACATCAGCTCCTAATTTAATTCAGGAAAAAGGGAGGAGGAAAAAACTTTTAAATAGCTTTTTATTTGAAATGTTTAGCTTAACAATGTTAATTAAATTCAAGTAGAGATATTTTTCGTGAACGTTCTAATTTTTCACACCTGCAGAATGAGGAAAGTTTAAAGATATTTGTTAGAGCCATTATTTTGATGTCATCGAAGAGGGAGTGTTTACTAAGTTGTACCAAACCCTAGTATTGCTTTTAATGTAAATTCACAAGATTAATTAAAATATTGACGAGCTGAAAACTGTTAATTTTAGAAGATGGTGCCAGTCAAAAGGTTGTGGAATATCTTTATTATTTTTATTTTGCTACAAGTCGAACTATCAGAAAACCAAACACTGCGACCAGGGAAAGATTTAATGCTCATTGTTGGATTGTATCATCATTGCCCAGGAAAGGAAAAAAACACACAATTAAATGTTTGCCAAACTACTGTGCACTATGCTTTTGAGAATACTAAAATCAAATTGCACAACCTTTTGAGAGAAAAAAATTACGATCGAATAGGAGACCTAACAATGAATGATTTTGAACACAAGCAGATACAATTTTGTGGGTATCATCAAGCTATGAAAATCGCTACAGAGATTCAATTAGACCCGACATATTTCATTTCGAACAAAACACAACAGCCACCACAATGGAACAAAAAGAAGATCAAGCACTGGCAACATTCTTCGAGAATAATACTCATCATCATTGACGCTCCTCAAAACATTTCAATAGTTTTACAAACTACGTTCGTTGATTCAGATTTCGTTGTTTGGTTCGTAAACAGCAGACAAAACATGCTACCAGGTCTACAAGATCGCAATCTTTTCACCAAATATGATGCCTTCTCCATTAATGCCAGGAATTTATTATATCTCATCAATAACCAAACAGGGAGTTCAAAACGTGGTGACTCTTATCAACCAATCAGTTACAATCAAGCTAAAAACTTTATTGTGATCAACATCCATAGTAATTCGTCGTCGTATCGATTAGACCATCAATATTTTCGACAGATTTTAGATGAGAATGTACAAAGATTGAAACTTTGTCCCAGATTTTACAATTTGGACATTTCGGATGGTCACAGTATCCAACAGATCTTTCAGGAAATAATTGGCAAAAAAGAAACACATTTTACTTTGATTGTGATAGCCGATCCAAAACAAAGCTGGAAATTTTTGGAAAAGTACACAAATCATTTTAAGCAAATACATGCTAACACAAACAACCCACATTTACAACATAAACAATCAATATTTTTATTGGATATGAAAGATCAATCACAGTCCAAAGAACAGTTTTTCATTGAAAGCCATTTACTCCAGCCATACACGTTCAGTAAAACAGCGTTTTCACCAGAAATGCTGAACGACGTTCTAATCCATATCAAACGCAAACACAATCTGACAAAGCCGGGAACTGATGTCATCACAAGTGCTTACAACTGCTTCACTGTCTTCAATAACCACATGGTGAAGATTCTTCAACTCATAGACATTTACAATTCTATTGATATTTTCGAGTTCATTTCATACCAAAAATTTAAATCAGGATTAATAAAGCGAGCAAAATCAACCAATAATGAGATGAGACACTTGTTTGTTGTTTCTACAACGTATGAAACAGACATGAAGACAATAAAGTTTCATTTTTCTCGACAAACTTTGCTCAAACCAACCAACTTCACAACGAAACTAGAATTCTGCCCTGTTCAAATATGTAGAGAAGGAGAAGAGAATCAATTTGGAGAGCTTCCCCAAAATAATCGTCTTATATGGAGCAATGATTCTTACGGATGGAGTTGTAAAGAATGTCCAGCAAACTACTTTCAGCCTTATAGTTTCAAACAGCATGTCTCTTGCTCTCCTTGTCCAAAATTGACTCTTTCTACTGATGTCAAGGATTCTTGCTATGACCCATATTCAGATAAACATATCTCTTTCAATAATCAAATAGCTGTCAAGATAGCAGTTGTATTGTGTATTGCTGGCTTTGTGATTAGCTTTGCCACCCTGATTGTATTGCTAAAGTTTAACAAAACGATCATTGTTCGAGGATCAAACTTTCCTCTAATGATGCTACACGTTATGTCCATGCTTTCTTTATTTCTAGTTACATCTTTACCATTCACAATCTTCAAAACCACACATCTAACTTGCTTGGTAGAGCTAATGGCCACTTCACTGCTCATGTTTTTGCCATACACATTGATTTTGGTCAAATGCCAAAACATATTATTGGCATTCAATTCAAAATTACGTTTAACAAAAGCAGTGAAAAGAAGGACACTTGTGAGTCAGGTAGTTCTGGTTTTAGTGTTGGGATTGGTTAATGGTGTAACTTTGTTGTTAAGTGTGAAAGCAAGACCAATCCAGGTGAATGTTGAACTCAATCATGTTGAATATGAGAGAAGTTATCGCTGTAATACTAATTCCCATTTTAATCTACAAATAACTTTGATAATAGTTTTACATCTCATGTCCACAACCCAAGCTTATCGTGGTCGTTATCTTCCTGGACCTTTCAATGAAGCAATGCCAATTGTCTATTCATCGTTTATAAGCATCATCACATACATGACATATTTTCCATTTCAATTTCTTCAAAGAGATATCGACATCAAAATTACTTCTCGTGTGTTGATCATAACAACTGCAAATCTGCTATTTGTGGTAATCTTCTATGGGAGCAAGGTTTACATTATTTTTTTAAAACCACACAAAAATACAACTGAGTATCTGCGTAATGAAATGTTCAAGCTGTCGAAAAAAAGAGTCAACTCAAAACTTAGAAAGTCTAAAAATTGAGTAGCTCATACTCCGACCATAGGAGAGTATTTTGGAAACTCATACAACAGGAAGACAACACTGGTAATCATAATATTATGGACGACATAATGGTACAAAAGTATGAATTCTTTATTTTGTAATTGAATGTAATTAACGTGCAAGAGTAATAAATGCAACGAATGATGGGATTGAAAGTCGTACAAACAGAGAAATTGAATCATTAAAGAAATGAAGTCTATTTTTAGTTTGGCCGCGGTATGCTATTAAAAACCTTCGTCTTCCATTTCATACTACCATTGATCTATAGAAAGATAATTTGCTTTCACACCATTGGAACTTGTGAATATTGTACAATTTGTTATGATTTTTTATCCAATCAACTTTTCTTTTTATTAATTCACCCAATCAAGGTTTGTCATTATCATTTTTATTTCCTGTCCCTCATAAAAAAATCTGTGTGCAGTGTGAGTAGAAAGGAAAAACATTGTTTTAAATGATTTAATCAAGAATTTCAATTCACTTAAATTTAAAATTTGGACTAATTATTAAAAAGTTAAATCCAGTCAAGTTTAGTACAAACTAGATCAAAGGGTATAAAATAAGGTTCGAGTCAGTTGAGAGTTCCCCTTCATGAAGTGAGGATGTGGTGCATAAAATTGTTGCTCCAACTGTTTATACTGTTATATCTTAGGAACTAATTAACTTTACGAAGTGACCCTCATTTCTTTCTTGAGTTGAGAGAAGTACTTTCGAATGATGTAAGTTCTTTATTCCAAAAATAAGTTTGAAATTTTTTATTGCATGAAAATTTTTCAGCATGAAAATTTTGTGGTTTTGCGGTTGAGTTAAAAAAGTCGTAAAAATAGAATGGCGCAAAAAATGTGTTTTTGAGGGGAAGTGTTCTTCGAGTAATCCGCACGACTAAATGGGTTTGATCAATAGAAAAAATGCCGAGTTACACTTTACGAGTAATTCAGCTTAGGCCGATTGAATTTGCATAAGAGTTTAGCGTCGGCTGCCCGCATGTCTCAAAAGCACCCAATTGAAAATTTCATTATTTATGCATTTCTTGTACTTTAAAACCACAATAATTGTTTTTTGGCAGTTTCACGCACCACAACAAAAGATAGTTCAAGTTATGACTTATATCTTTAGAAAAACGATAACCCACGGCATAAACTTAACCCCGGGTCATCATGGGGTAACTTTAGAACTCCATTCCAGTGTTCCAGCAGCATCGATCTTTTTCAAATGTTTTTCCATTTACTAAGGGGTTTTCAAAGGTTTACAAAAAAGTGAAAACCCTCTCATTTTGTAGACATGGATTGAGTAAAATGGAGTGCCACTTCGTTGCGGCTTATCCGCCATTTTATTTGTTTATGTTTTTACGCTTAGTCAGCGCTTTTTATTTTCGCGTGTTTTGTCCAATATGGTAGCCTTTGTTGTGAAAGATATATTCTTATAGTGTTAACGAACGAACACGTGTGTCGTCCAATTAACGGAGGTTGTTTTGCTTGTGGAAAAAGAATGAACAATGACAAATGGAAAAGTGCCGCATCAATTTTTTCAACTAAAAACGATGCTAAACTCTCATGTAAATTCCATCGGCCTTATGGGTTAAAAATATAGATTTTTCATAAGTTTCGAAGAGTAGTTTCGAGTAGTTTCTTTTAATTGAAGAGTTATTCTGAGATAATGAAACTCAATTTACTAAAAAGAGAGTTATGTCGAGTTGTTCCGCGTTGATCAAATTTGAAGTCTCCCTGAAGTTATATTATACCTGGTGGTCCAAAAAAAAATGTCCATAAAATTAAAATTTTGACGTAGAATTAAATTTTTGTGTTAAGGACCTAAAAATTTGCATGCTTGATATTAAACCTATTTTGGATCTTCCCTGAAAATTATACGAAGACACCATTTCTGGTTAGCCATTTTTAAAAGATGCATCAAAATTGACTTGTTCAAAAACTGACGTCAATTCTTTTTAAATAAAAAAATTGAAAGAATATTTATTACTCATGAATTCACACAGCACATAAATACAATTTATTAACAGATGTTAATAAAAAAGATAGAAGAATAGTTGTTTAATAAAGTTTAGTACAAAGTTTAGCTATAAAAAAGTTTGATACAACTACCACCATCCTCGTTCACAGTTCTAACTCGTGGAGTGAGTTAACAGCGTTTTAAAGATAAAAGTCTAAATGGTTGCAATCTGGAGAGGAAGGTGACCAGTCACACTTTTTGACAAATCTTTTAATCATTTTCTCTTTCATAAAGTTTTGGACGAGGTTAGATCCGTGGGAAGGAGCACCATCTTGCAAGAAAATCCATTGGTCATGGGTGAATAGCTTCTTAACAGCCGAGAGAAGTTTCTTTTCAAGGTGATTCTTGTATGAAACAGCATTGATTTTCACACTGTTGTCATTCACAAATAAGGGTTGTGTGGCACCATTCCATGTGAGGCATGTAGACACTTTTCAAGGTGACACTTTCTTCGATTGCCGGTTGGTATGCTGAAATAAACACGGTCGTTCTGTTGATTTAGTGGCGCCTCCAGGGTGAAATCCTTCTCGACCTGGAAGGCACATTTTTCAATCAAACGGAGATTTCGCTCAAATCGATCTGCCAGCCTCCCTGCACGATCAGTTCTTCTCTCACGGGTTACTTCACTCATACGGGGCGTTTTCATTCGCTTGAATTGCCTCAATCCTCTAGACTTGACCAAACGTTTTACGGAGCTTCTTCTGATTCTGATTACCAGTGCAATCTCTTGAGGGCTTTTGTGTGTTCTTGGTTCTTCCTGTGAACACACCAATTCTTCCACCATATCACCATTCTCTTTGGTCGTCGCAGTAACAGGTCTTCCGGAACCTTTTTTCTTTCCATTGTTCCTGTTTCTTTACATTTAACGATTAGACGCTGAACAGACCTAAGAGCCCATCCCTTGACTTGATGCTCTTTACAGATTCTATAGGCTGTCCAGCCTTTTTCTTCGTAATCGTTTTTAACGATCGCCTTATCATCGCTGGAGAACACCATGTTTTTGACACTTTGTATCCTTGTTTGCTTCTGTAGGTGTGAAGTTCGTTAGTTCTGGATATTGCAATGCAATGAATTCAATCTTTAACAGATGTCGCTGCATTGCTTTAGTCGAACTTGCTGCCTTTAACAACAGAGAAATTCGTGAAAGAAACACTCGCGATCAAAACACTTTTTGAGCTTTACTAATGTCAATTTTTGAACAAGGCAATTTTGACCTGTTTTAGATTAAAACTCATCGGTCACAATTGGCCTTTGATTGAGTTGGGACCGGTCTAATGATTACTTTGCCGGCAAACGACAGAATCTACAAAATAAGAAATATTTTCACTGATTCAAGACATACGAAAAATGTAGACATATTTTTTACGAAAGAAAAAAACGTTCGAATGACACAATAAACATTCGATTTATGTAACATATATTCGAATCAAGTTAAAAAAGCATTCGATTTTCTTTCTTTCAATAGTTCCATTATTCAAAACAAAACAAACAAAAATAAACCATTGATACCATTGTTTATCAGTGAGTTAATTAAATTTATATTATGCTCTTTTGTCGTATTTTTAGTGGAATGGCTTTTAGTTTTTTATTGGGGTTAAGTAAACATTTACTTTTAACCCCCTACAGCCACATCGATGACGATGGGGCGGGGGGAGCCCTGCACACTGGAAAAATAGGATAAAAAAACTGTCTCAGGTCAAAAGTTAGCGTTGTGTTAAATTGTCCCCACTGAAAAATGGCCACTAAAGACAAATAAATTTTGTGATATCCCCCACTTAGTTTTGAAAAGCACATCGCTTGACTCATGTGTCATCGCCATCAATCTTTTTTTAAGAACAATATAGAATAGAGGAAAAATTCCATTTTTATTTCCATAGTTCGGAAGGGGGTCACTACCCCCCCTACCCTGGAGCTACCCCCCCCCCTACCCTAGGTTCTACCCCCTTTCAAAATTTTGAATCGAATGTTTTGAACATTCGAAACAATGAAGAAAGAAGACATTGCATTACAAATAAAAAATCAAACTTCTAATTTGGGAAAACACAAAAAAAGG
>JAUJPO010087116.1:0-10036 GCA_032270745.1 Tiaropsis multicirrata | reverse complement strand
TAAGGCTACCCCATTATTCTTATGAATGAATTCTTGTATTTAGGGTCAAATATCTCAATTGGATTTAGCAAATTGATGAATCAGAAAGTCATGACGTCATTGTGCATCTTGTAACAAAGAGTGAGGCATTTAGACATTCTAACATTACAATTATTTGATCGACGAATGTGCAAGTCAATTGGGATTTTCATGAAAAAGCCCCCCCCCCCCTTGTTGAGGATATAGGATATCCAGGGGGGTCCGAAATTTTCAATATCCTAGGGTATCCAGGGGGTAAGAATCTGAAGACCAAAGATATCCAGGGGGTGGGGGTTAAAAATTTTCAATATCCTAGGATATCTAGGGGGTAAGAATTTAAGGACCAAGGATATCCAGGGGGGTTTGAAATTTTCGGCACGGATATCCAGGGGGTTGGTGTTAACAAAAATTGACATCCTTAACAGTGGGAATATAGACTTTTCTAGAAAAGCCCATTTTATATCGATGGAAGAAAATACCCAGCAGACACACAACGTTATCCCAACATGGTTTCAACGTCCAAATAACGCTCTGATGTTGAAACAACGTCGTTTGGTCGTCAAAACAACGTTCCGTTCCTGTTGGGAGACGTCGTCGTTGTTTATATATTCGAAAGAGAGTTTTGTAAAGGCTACAAGCTTCAAAAGCTCTAAGCATCACATCACGTCTTTTTGACATTCAAAAACATTCTTTTAACGTCAAAACGTCGGTTCTCTAAAATTTTGACGGAGAGTGTTGCTTTTTCTCATATTCCTTATATGGAAGTCAACACTCTCCGTCAAAAGCTTTGAGTACCTTTATATCCACCTCTGATCTGAATGGGCGTCAACAATAATAAAAATTCGTCATTCGACTGTTGGGGAGGTGCTTCAAAATCATGGTGAAATAATGTAGCCAATATCTACATCTACATATATTTTATATGCCTCATACCTACCCATTTACACGTTGTGTTTTTTATTAAAACATAGTTTATAAGAACATCGAGCCTGGGATTTGGTGGAAATTCTTTCCAAAAACTATGAAGGACTCACAATTTGAGCATATGAATTTTCCTAATGAAAGCTTAGACCAAGGGAAAGATTTTAAGGCATATATTTAAGGATGGGAGGAGTAAGAAATTTGAGAAAACGTGTTAAGAACAAAGTTAAGAACATCCGAGCCACAACCAAAATTTTGATGTTCTTATAAAAAATGCGTAATTGAAGGGATTTATTTATAGATTGAGAAGCAGATATAAAAAGGATTATTATTAATGAAAAAATTATTATTTCTGGAAATGTAATTTTTAATTTAAATTTACGTCAATGTCAATGATTGTATAAACAAAGACGTTAACATGACGTCTGACTGTGGGAGAGGGGACCTTCCTGGAGAAGAGTAGCGCTTATGGATACAATCTTAAAGGCACTTTTTTCGCAAAAAATGGACCAATTTTTGGACGTCATTTTTGGACCAGTTGTATAGATTTTTATATTGTAGGAGGGATTGTTGCAAAATAATAAATTTTTCTCATCACTAATGACGTCACAGGCCAAAAATATATGCTTAGCCTCAATTTCTTTTTCGATGCTCAAACTTGAAAAAAAATACATTAGAACACCAAAATTTTGGCTGAGGCTGAATGTTCTTATTTTTTCAACCATTTTCGGCCTTTTTTTTCAGATGTTTTTATTGATTTTCTTATATATAAGAGTCCAAATAACAAAAAAAAATGCATCGTCTCTAGGAAGAGAATCGCAATAACCACAGCAGGCACGGAATGTTGTTTTAACGTCCGAACAATGTTGTTTCAACAACAGAACGTTATTTGGACGTTAAAAAATCCTCCCTTGCAGTAGGAACTTTTTTCTCGTTGTCAGCTTTGGCACGTTTTTAAGATGTTCTTAATTTTTGAAAAAATCTCAGACTCAATGTTCTTATAAAAAAAACGTGTACTCCTAAAAGGTAGTTTCAGGGTCTGAATGAATTAAAATTCTATTAAAATTTTGGATTTGGTCAAAAATGCCTTTTCGAGACCCCTTAAATAAAAAACTAAAACCTAATTAATAAATCCTAATTCATTCAAACAGTGAGCAATGTTTCAAACCCTAATCTTTATCTGTTTGTAATCTTTGTTAAGAGTTGTGTTATTGGAGATTTTCCTATTAGCGAGCATCTGACCCTATGTAGGATAATCTTAGAGAACTGAAATTTGATGTTTTTTAGCAAACTAAACCGTACTAGATTGGGAATCCAGGCCGGTTTTTGCTGGATTTATTTTTAACCACTTTTTAACTACCCAAACTGCCCAGTGGTGCGGCTTCAAATCAATCCTTTTTCAATCCTAATAGCTAGAGGACAGAATGTTTGGCAAATTTGGGTGTTTTTGACTTTCAAGGTCTGAATCTCTTTCAAAAGACCAAATTTCGAAATATTTTGTGTTGCAACTGAATGCGCATTTTATTTCCGTCGACTCAGGCCGAAAATCAAGATTTCAAGTTGAAAATAGAGAAGGCAGATAGCCCATGTCGGATATATATAAAGGGTTAAAAAGGAATATCATTTACTCCATAAAATTTTCTAACATCAGAACGATATTTGGACGTTTGGACGTTTTCATGAAAAAAATTCATTTTTGAGACTTTTTACACGTCATCAACATGGCTGACCTACAACGAGATTTCAAAAAGAAATAATGCCACGTAAACGTTTTTTTATAAGAACAAAGTATATAAGAACATAAAGCTTCAAGGTCAAAAAATTAAGAACATGTTAAGAATATTTGGAGGCTTTAGAGAATCAAGCGTAAAAATGTACACATGAATTAAAAGACTTAATTGGGAACATTTTAAGAACATCTTAAGGCTTGAAACCAAAAAAGCGAAGGTCATCAGAAGGCTTCTTCGAATTTTTGTGTTCTTATAAAAAAAGCAACATGTATGTCAAAATAAGTCCTTGTTTTTTAATTTAGCCACTTTTGAAAGGTTTTCGAAACCGAAACGAAGTTTGGCCGACAATCATAATAATAAGTGCTATAAGATTCCTTGAAAAAATAAAAAAATTCTGCAATTGTATCATATCGTTTCAGCGCAGAGTTTAACGTGGTTGGTAGGATATTAAGTCTCAAGAATATTTTCAAAAGACTAGATGTGTTCCCAGCAGTAGGTTATTTCTATTTAGACGTTGAAACAATGTTGGAATTTACGTTCTGCACCTGTTGGGATATTTCCTGAAATTTTCTGAAAGTTGTGGTAAATGATAAGAGTTCTGATATAAAAGTTACAAATGAATTTAAATCAACCCAGCGTAGTTGTTCCAACATTGTTCGGACGTTAAAACAACGTTCCGTGCCTGCTTGGGAATGGTAACACGTTGAAACAATTTTGAAAAAAAGGTATTTTGTTTACGGGGTTAATGCCATAATGATTTGCTGAATAAGAAGACACGTAATATGTCGAAATATTCATTTAATGCAGTCGTCACTCTTTTTATTAGTTTTCTGTTATTTTACAGCAATCACTCTATAGTTCATCCTTTTTGAGAAATTAAATGTTGTGGGAAGCCTGAAAATAAGACTACATTAAGCATATTTTACCCTCATTTTTTGCCAAATTATAAGAATACTTCCCCTCAATGAAAAAACACTATTCTTATAAAAACATGTACGTGGCCCCACCACTTTTAACAACCCGTGGCTGGTTGTTGTTGCCCCTGTAGATGAATGATATATGGACGTTTTATTTTATATCCCATTTTTTCTCCAACTATGCCAGTGCTAGACTTTCTATTCGATCATTGGCAAAAAAAGGTTTCATATCCTTTCAGACAGTATAAAAAGATTTGGCGTGATCGTGATTAGAAATTTATTTTCGCGTGATTGCGTGATTATGAATTTTCTTTTGCGTGATGGCGTGATTTGAAAGGTGGTTGGGGGGGGAGGGGCTCTTTGTTACTTATCTTGAAAATTCGTAATTGCAAATGGCACACTCAGAAAGCACGGAACGTTGTTTTGACGTCCAAACAACGTTGCTTCAACGTTAGAACGTAATTTCGACGTTGAAAGAATGTTGAAATAACGTGGTGTGTCTGCTGGTAAAAGCATTATTTTTTTGTTCAATTTTCCCTGATTTTTTTCTGATTTGCTTGGTGTAATATTTCCCTCGAGATTTTGTTGTCAATAGAATAGAGAAGCGTTTGCGTTTGCAGTAAGAAGGTATCTCTAGAACCCCTTCCTCAAGATTCTCTTTCCATTTTCAAATAATTTTGTTTTTCATTTTTTCATCAAAAATGCCTTAACTGATTTCATTTCAGTATGTATCAATAGTTATTTTGAGCAGTTTTGAGTCATTATAAAAAACTATTAATATTCTCCGCAGTGTTTTTGAAATAAGTTAAAAATTTCCTAAATTTTTTTACAGAAAATACAAGCATCAAATGACCGTTAAGGGGTCTAGCATGAGAGAAAGACTAAGATTTTTTTATACTCTTTTTAAAAATATATGGTTTAAAATGAAGTAGTTTTGAGCTATGGCTAAGAGATTGTGGTGCGGTAAAACTGCCTTTTTCAGGAGGTAGATACACTCTTTTTTTTTATAAGCATACGGTAAAATCGGGCTGAGGCTCAAAATGCTTAGCAAAATTTCGTTTTCAGCCTCAAATTATGCTTAGGCATATGCTTATCAGAGTAAAATTGAAAGGTCTGTTGATTTTCTGTTGATTTTTACAACCATCTCATTTCCGTTGTTTTTTTGTAAAAAATCTATCCTTTTTCCTTTCTTTGTTTTTCTGAAAGTAAAAAAAAAGACAAAACGATGGAGAGAAAAAATCAGCCTGAATATCTCAGCCTGTAGATATGCTTAGCATTATGCTTACTTTTTTGCCAATTTCAGCCTGAATTGAATATGCTAATAAAAAAAAGAGTGTATACGTGATTTGGAGTCTAAAGGCTTCATAGGGTGTAAGAATACTTTAGAGATTTAGTATGGGGGGCCCCTTAGTACTTAATGATGTGTTTCGGAGAAGTTGCAAGGAATCTATAAGTTTGATTCGTTCATAAAATATCTTCTAGAAAAAAATATGTACACCTTTTTTAAGAGAAATATTAGAAAAATAATATTTACACTATCCATAAAAATATAAAAAGTACAAAGTACATTCCTTTCTTTTTTTTATACAAAAATATCTTATATATTATATAGTAAAGTACTTTAAATTCTTGCAGTCGTTCAAATAAGATACAATATTAAGATTGTAAGCTCTCCTTGTGAGGTCCTTACCATACCATTAATGTTTTAGAAAATTTGGCAATAATTCTACCTTTTTTTCCCCGGCAATTTGGCCAAAAATGTCACAGTTTGCCTTTGATGGGGAGTATACGAGTATGACTTTGCTTCCATTGGTCCTCCTCGACGCTGTCAGCCTATCTTTATTGCATTTGGTTATCATTTGACTTTGGATTTATTGCATACTCAGAAGGCACGAAACGTTTTTCTAACGAAACAACATTTGTTCTAACGTCAAAACGTTATTTTTGACGTTGAAAGAACGTTTTAAAAACGTCATGTTGGGTACTTTATCTGTTGAGGCTTGATCGATTAAAAGAGGAGCTGCCTGACGATGAATTTCCACTTGAAATTTTAGTTTTTGACATGACGAGTGTCTTTGATAGAGATGAAGATGCTGACGATGTAGACTTCTTTGGCATCACCATCGTTGATTTGGGATTGCTTTTACTTTCTGATTGCATGACGTTGCGGCTGCTGTTTAAACTGGATAGAGTCATCTTTATTGTTGAGTTAGGGTGTTACGAGATGATACTGAAAAATAGAATAAAATTTCTGTTATTATATATATTATATTTGAGTCTTCTCATCTGGTAGTGTTCAATATTTATTATGTATAAAAATCATATATTGAAGTAAGACAAGGGCAATTTTTGTTATTAAATACATCTTCAATATGAACGATATTCATATTTTTCTAAGAACACAATTTCCATTCTAGATGCAGAGGCGGATACTGAAGGTACTCAAAATTGTTGACGGAGAGTGTGGACTTTGAACCCCGTCCCCGTCAAGAAATTTTGAGAACCCTCAGTATCCGCTAGTGTAAAAGAAAAAGCTTTACAATCTACGAAATGAGAAGATCGAAAAATTTATCAAATTTTTTAGGCAAAACTTACTTTGTGTGTTAGCGATTTAAGATATTTTCTCAACAACTGCAAAAAAGTAGTCTTTCTTTCTTAGAGTTTACTTATCAACTGTGTCGCGTATTTGCTGATCTAGTGACAAACTGTAACTGATTTGACGGTCCGGTACCTCTTTTTAAAGCAAGCAAATTTGGTAAAGTTTCGAAACATTTTTCAAAAAAAATCTTTAGTTTCGATAGCCACAAATTCGGATTGTCTCATTTCTTTTATTGCTTTGTGTTTTTTTTTTAATAAATATTGACAATTATTTGCCCGGTTTTACCATGTTATAAAATAACACAATATCACTAAGGGAGTCAATCACCTAAAAAAACCCGTCAAATCCGGTGTGTTGCTTGCATCTTTTTCTTTCATTTTTGATTTTTTTTACCGCATAATAGATGCGCCGCCTGGAAGTGTTGGCGATAGTTTCGATATTAACTATTTTTAGGAATGTCAACTTTTATTTTTAGTCATTTTTGATTCAGTTTTAAGAAATAACACTTTACAGTCCATTAATACCTGCAGGCATATAATTCTCAAATAGCTTATTGGGTGATAGGTATCAAGAACAAAAATAGAATATTGCCGCTCACGGATCTGGTTTTTATTGCTCGGCATAGTTTACTTTTTCTTAGAACATCAGATGACTTGGGAAACGCGAAACTTTCCACTACCATGTTAAGAGAATTTGAAATGACCTAACTACAAAGTCACTATGGTCACTTTCAAATCAAAAGTTAAATCTCATTTCTTTAATAGTAAATGATTTTAAATATTTTGTACGTGTTTTGTTCTACCGTTCCTTGTTCTTATTCTTGTTAATGTTATTGTTCTGTTCAAACATCTTTGTTCTGTTAGTGGCCCTTCGTGGAAACAATTCATCAGCTGCCTAAGCTTTTAGTTATTATTGTTATTTTCGCCCTTGAGAATTCTTAGGGCTGCATTATTTGTTTTTTTTTTCATTGAGAATGCCAAACATTTTATTTTTAGTACAAAAGCCTCTTAATATCGCTTGAATAAAAGAGACAATTATTTTGTAAAATTTGGACCGATATGACAATTTTTGTTATTGATAATCTCCCTTTAAATTTTAGTACATTCTTTTTCAGCAGAAAAAGGTCATTCGCCTTTGAGATTTTTAGAATTACATTTTTTAAAACCCAATTTAACACAAGACGTCTGTTTGACTTCCATGTGACGTTTTTCTTACACTGAAAAACGTTGTTTGAACGTCAGACAGACGTTCTTTGCTCACTGGGAATACAACAAGCAAGCTCCGTTGTAATTTGTTGCATTATTCTGTCTTGCATCAAATGATAAATAATATCGAAACCGATTAGACAAAGACCTTGCTACGGACGGATTAGCTTAAGATCCTTAAGGAGGTGTTAAACCTTATTACGAGATAGAAAGTACAAATAAGAAACAACATTGAACTGCTTCAATATTGTAGAATCGGTCTCATGGTACTTACCCAGTACTCACACAAGACATCAGTTAACGTTGTTTTATTGTTTTTACAATGTTTAACGTGTTGAAAAGATGTTGAAAATATGTTGAAACAACGTCGTGTGCCCGGGGGAGGGGGTACTACCCTTGCCGGCCGACGGGGGTGTGCCGCTGGGGTTCGAAAAATGGACCCTAAGTGGGACTCAAAATTCGCGAAAAAGGGACCCTGAATGGGACTGAAGTGCCAAAGTTTTCTAATTTTTCCCAAAATTTTCTACTTTTTCCCCAAAAGGCCTCCTATGGGACAGAATTTGGAATTTCGTATTTTTGAGACCCTGAATGGGACTCTAGGTGAAAAAAGGTACCCTGCCTGACCAGCGGCATATCCCCGTACCCTTTTTTGCCTAAGTACCCCCCCCCCCGGGCCAGCTGCATGTCTATTTCCTCCTGTGGGGGTCTCAAGTATGTTTACCTCCTGCAGAGCACTTATTATACACCTATATAGACTTAGGAGTAGGCCTTTAAGTACATAGGGGGGTTATTCAAATTTTCAAACAACAAAATCAGATAAGAAAGAAACTTACTTTATGATAGAAAGAAGTGTCTTTACATCTTTCTCAGCTTCTTCAGTGATTTTTACCCGAAACATAAATTGATGAATGTAATCTTTTCCAGTCTTACCACTTTTATAGAACAGAGCTCTACAGTGTAAAATTGACATTTTTCTTCTACAACCTCACAAAGCAGAAAACAAACACATCTTCCTTCGACTGACTTTTTATCATTTCGAAAAGTTTCTTTCAGGCGTTTTGGAAGAAAAAGTCTCTCTCCATCATATTGTCAGTTCTCTTTTCTTTCTTATTAATAAAGCGTGAAACTGCGTAAAAAAGTATATCAATAGCGAAGGAGAACTTTATTTTTCATAATAAAATGAGTACACGTTCTTGCGCCACAACAATGTCTATAAATCCCATTCATTCTTTCCCTCTATTTTTGTGAGTTTTCTATTACGAGAAATGAGAAAGAAAAAAGCGTTTTTTCACGACGAGTGACTGTTTTTCCGTCACCGACAGAAACAGAAATTCCGAAATATCGTCATTTTTTTACTGCGATTCCGTAACACCGACTAAATTTTGGCCCATTTTCCGTCACCGTCAGTAAGTCAAATTCCGCCGCTCCGTCTCTTTTTTTACATAATTCCGTAATTCCGTAAAGAAAAAGCCTCGATTCCGCTCCTCCGCCAACCGTGAAACCCCCCCCATTAAACATTAAAAAATCAACAAATAATTAATTTCAATGCACTTATTAACTACATAAATATAATTCTTAATCTTAGAATTAAAGTTCTGCTCTCAAAAGCCTTAATTAAATCAGTAGTAAAGCTTTTATTTATTTTATGTAGTGAATTCTGCGTTGGGTGACAATAAGTCTAAATTTTCACTCTATGGCAAAGTTCTACAGGATAAAACAAAATAAAAAGGCTTTAAAATAGTAGTTGGTATGTTAGTTTAGAGTAGCCTAGAAATCTAAGCTACCATTACAGTCACTTTATAAAATATTGTGACTGAATAAGTAGCCTCCAGTTTACAGTTGATAACGGAAATTTGAATTTCGCGCGACGTTTGACGTCATGAGATTAGAGACGTCAATAAAACGTTTTAATAAAATTCAAATTATTTTTCTTCTTTTCTTTACAATAAAATAAAAAGAATTTGCACACGTCTTTTACTTTTTCATTCAAAACACGAAAAAGTTTTTACGAAATTGATTACTCTCGGGAGAAAGAAGTCTATTGTTAAAAGTCTCAACAAATAACGATTGTCTATTTCAACCAATCAACAGGTAGCTAGACCACGTGATTTCCCCGACAATTGCCGCGGTCAGAATATGCCCGCAAGGGTTTCCCAAGTTACTTATTCGAGGAAAATATAACAAAATAAAAAATATAAACAATGATCATCAAGCAACAAAGAGTGTCGGCTGAGAATAAGTTGCTTGGTTCACCAGGCTAAGTTTAGAGTAAAACTTTCAATAGAAGACTTTTTAAAATATATTGGTTCAATGAGTTTTTAGCACATTCAAATTTCAAATCTTGAACCATAATTCAATATAAATTACATTTCTTAAGTTTTACTCTAAACTGTTTTAAGCCCTGGAAAACTCAAAATCCCACCCCTCCCCTTGTGGCAGGAATGGACTGCTTTGGGGTTTGTAACATACAATTAATCGAATGTGATTGATGTGATGTAATGTAATGTTCAAACTGAAAATGAATATAAAAGAAATACTTTAAATGACAATTCTGACTAATGAATGATCAAAACAGCTTGGAACTGATCGTAGCTACCTCATCCGGAGTTCAGGAATATCAATCGAACAGAAGCACAATGTTAAACT
>JAUJPO010087115.1:0-24245 GCA_032270745.1 Tiaropsis multicirrata | reverse complement strand
TTCACTTTTTTGAGATTTTGACCGTTTTTTGGTCATATTTTGACATTCGTGAGTGAACGAAAATACAAAAAACTTGGTTCAGTTACACTAGATTCTGTCCTCTAGCTAACAGAATTGAAAAAATATTTATTTGAAGCCGCACCACTGGGCAGTCAAGTAAGTCAGGGCCGCAGCGGTCCTGACTTTGTTAAAAAGGGACGCCCTCCGCCAAGCTGCCCTGCCTAAAACGGGCGGCCCCGAAGGGGCCCAAAAATAAAGAGGAGACTCTAAGCTACCCAACGAGCTATAAACCAACCTCTAATTCTGATTGGTTCAGGAGATATATTGACGTTTAAAGTTATTGTCCTAGCTCATTTTAACAATAAAGTACTCAAAAAAAGGGCTCGGCACGGAAAGGGTTAAATACTTTTTATAAGCCTATATTAAAATTTGATGGGGTTTTAAATTTGGTTTAATACCCAAGGGTATTTTTAATTTTTCCGTCCTGGAAGACTGGGTCCAAATGGACAATGCCATATGTCTTGAATGAAGTACATACTTTCATTTTTTTATGTTATATGTATTGATTGTATCTGATAGTCACAATACCTTAAGGGTGGTAGCGAAAACTCGCCAAAATTAAAAAAAGTGATGGTTCGCCAAAATAAATTCTCGCCAAAATTAAAATTTATGGCATTACTTTATAAGGAAATATTTGTTTAAACGACTTTTCTCCTTTTCCTTTTTTTCTTTCGTACGTTTAGAAATATGCCACCCCATCAAATCCGCCTCTCTACCGCCCGCGGTTTAGCGTGTTGCAGGGGCGCTCATTTTTCTCGCGTTTTCCTTCAAATCTGGGCGGACGCATGAAAACTATCAATCACGGAAATATTTACATACATGTTTTTTTATAAAAGTATATGAGAACATAATTATATATTCATGGGTTTTGAGTGACAAAAAGCCTCAAAAAGGAACTAAATTATCTTAAAAAACTTCAAAATACTTTTTGGTGGCCTTCAAAATCCGACATAATAACAGTTGGAAAACAAAAAATTGCACTTTTCTAACATTTTCAAATCGTCTTCCTGACCTGAAATGAATTTTTTGTTGCCTTAAAAAATATACTTGTTGAAGTTTAAAGATTGCATAATAAAGTAATGGACGTTAGAATTCTGCACTCTCAAAAAATGATCTGCACTTTTAAACTTATTAGTCGGATTTTCTACTTAATGTCGGAAAAATTGTCTCAGTTAATAACCTCATAGAGTATTGCAATCATCTATAAAAAATAGAACAGTTGAGACTTTTGACGTTAGTTTTGCAGTTATGAACAAATTAATCCCAAGTGACATCTCGCTTAATTTCATTGTTTCTTTTTATGACCCATACTTAATACCAATACGGATGGTTTAAAGAAACAAAAGTTCAACAAAGGACGTTGAACGTCCATTTAAATTCACAAGTCCGTGGTCTTACTAAACACTATTATAGTCACACGTAAATGGCAAAAGTTTACAGGGCCGAATCCATTAGGTGTACACTGGGTATACATGTATTGAGTGCATGAGATGTCTTACTAATTGTTCATGAAGCGCAAAAAAGTAACTTCAGTTTGTTACAAAATACTGTATAATCATAATACATAATCATAAAATTAAAGCGAACTTTTTCATTGCTTTTGACACTTTCATTATTGTTACGATCTAGTCTTTTTAAATTTAAAGTAACTTCGTCGTCTTTTTGGTGTTCTTCTTTTTCTTCTTCTATATTTTCTGAATATTTCATAATAATCCCCAATTGGCAGTTTTTTAGAAGACAAAAAAGTTGTTTTTTAAACGGAAATTTTTACCGAAATTTTTATTCGAAATTTGTTCGAAACATATCATTCGAAAGTTTTTTCGACGAATCTTTATTCGCTGCAACTTTTTTAGTCTATTTTTGCGGCAAGGTTTCGTGTGAGATTTGAAACACAATTGAGGAAAATGAAGAAAAAAAGCCTCGTTAGGATTAATGAATGGCAATCCCCTCTATTTAACAATTCTAAGTAAGCGGCAGTAAAAGTAAAAGAAAAAGTAAAGTATCCAAAATAGCTGTTTTTTCTCGGAATTGGATCATTTTTATTGAACGTTCCATCGATTATTTTTTATTGTTTTTGTTATTGTGTACCCTATTTTACTGATATTTTCAAGTTATTTTAACATGCGTATTAGAGAACATCGACAATCTATGTAGTTGCTTGTTCTCTCACGACGTCAACCAATTGCTTCAAGTTCCTTTTCATTTTCATTGTACAAATCATTTTTTCTATTTATCGTAAATAGTTCTGACTTACTTCTTCGTGATACTTCACATATTCAGTACTGGGTGTCCCAGAAAGAAAATTTCGGTGTTTATTGGCCTCCTAGAGCCAAAAGAATTGTTTTTTATATTTTTTATAAATTGGTAAATATTACACCAAATTTAAAAAGTTAAACCTCAAAGTTTAAGTTAAACTTTCCTTTTTAAATTTTAATCAACAAATTCTTTTTCGGCTCCAGGAGGCTGGCAAACACTGAAACTTTTTTCTGGGACACCCGGTATGTACATCCAATTCGATGAATTCGATGTTTAACCTTCTCTGGAGCAGTGGCTCGTCCGGTAGTGTAATGAGAAGTTTTCAAGAAGCTTTTTGAAAGTTTCTTTAGGGCAGTTTGACAGGTTTCTTAGGTGTTTGGGCAAAGCATTGAAAAGCCTTAATCCCTCTTGTGACAATTGTCCTGTCTCCAGATACTTTCATTTTTATTGTCATCACCAAATGTTTCTTTTATTGTCGTTTATTATTGCCTGTTGAACTGTTGTGTTAGGTTGTTAAGTAAAGACTGTTAAAGCAAGGAAAGGTATGCTGGTTGTTCACAAAACCATAAGCTGTACACCACGTATCAGTGTTCTCAGAAAGTTTGACGGAGAGTGTTGTATTCACTCGTATTCCTAATTTGGTCAACACTCCCTGTCTGAGTACTTTCAGTATACCACTATACATCCCAACTCTAATGCCCCCCCCCCCACTTTTTGGTAATATTATTACCACCTTAGTTCAGTTAGATTATGCTTAAAAAACATGTTATAATGGCAAAAGTTTCGAAAGCATTTTTTTCCAGGTAAAGAAAGGTTGCCCAGGACAGGACAGGACAGGACACCCCGTGAATAATTCGTAACCGTTCTTTATTGTTCAATTTTTTTCCGTTGGTAATTTTTTCAGCGTAAGGGATTTGTTGTAAAACAGCCAACTCATATCACTGGATGGACAATCTTGACCGTTTTCTTATTTTTGCATTTTATTTCATACAAGGTACACGTTTGAAACGCTTTGGAGCTCTTTGGAGCTCTTTGAGTAATGCTTATTATTCTGTGTGAAGATTTTCATTGCTATTTCATTGTGTTATTCTTGGAATCAATAGATTCTGCATCTTCTAATCCTTTACATCCTTTGCGGCGATCGGAGAACCGACTATTATTTTCATAATAAAAATGTCGTATTTTGATGAGTTACAGAGAAATAATTTACAATTTTTTACATAAATATTTGCATGGTCATTCCTCTTATCTTTGTTAAGGGAACAATCAATGGACATGAATGTTTTTAGTTTGGAATTTAAGCGCCACTTATCCGCTCTGTCCATGCAAGATACCTAAGACCCCAGTTATATTCTTAGTATTTCTCAACTCTCGTTTAGCAGACAGATTCATGTCAGCACGGAACGGTACATAACGTTATTTCGACATTGTTTCGACGTCCAAATGACATCCTGACGTCGAAACAACATTGTTTGAACCTTAAACAATGTTCTGTGCCTATTGGATACAACCTTAATTTTCATCAGCCCACATCTGAGATAAACTTGGAGTCCTAGAAATCTACAATCTGTCAGGAAAATACTGACACTTAAGTCCTTGTTTACATTCCTCCTCCCTTAATACCAATGTTGGACGTTAGAAGACATCACCAATATGGGGCAATGACGACATCTTTTTTAAAAGCTTTTCCTCAATATCTTCCAATGACTTCATTTTAAGATGTATTTTTTCTAATCAACCGAACATGCCTAGATCAAGCTATTTTTTTATTTTTCAGAATAATCTAATGTACTATACAGTTGGTTCAATTATATTTAAACCACTAAAACACCTGCTTTATAAGAACCGAGTTTTTTTTTTAGTGTTTGCCTTCGTTTTCTTAATTGTATAAGTTTTAACTTAAAAAGTTTTAACCATATTTTTCATTATAAATCCTGTAACATGTAAACTGTGCCTTAGACTTTACTCATTTAGCCATTTGTCTTCCAAAGTTTGCAAAATAAGGATTAAGAACCATGGCTTTTCGTTATGATTTAGAGGGAGATTTGAGTATGAGATAAGACGTAAAGTTGGCCTTTCAATGATAAGTACTATTTTTGTCTTGATTAACGTTTCCCGTGGTTCTTTGAAACTGCAAAAATTTACCAAAAAAACAATAGGAATTGTAACAGAACCCCCGGGAGAAAATGAAATGCGCGTAAGAATCGCTATGGAAAACAAAACGCTCCAGAAAAAGGCTTAACATATACGAGTATTATAATATAATTTCGGTTAAAGTATTACAATAAAGCAAATTTATTTAAGGACTTCAAGTTCATTTTCATACATTTGCATATGCTCTTTTTTATTATTCTTGGTGTTTTTCAATTTTTGTTAAAAAAACGCAAAAAAAGCTAATTTTAGGTAAGTTTCAAGCTGTTTTTCGAGCTTTGCTTTCAGACTGAACTCTGGCAATCAATCTTTTAATGAGGTTTTAATATTCTTAATTGGCGTGCATAACTCACAAAAAAAGAACCTAAACATCACATGGAGAATGAACGGCTGTTGATAATACCTCGAGAGGGTTACAAATATAAAGGGACCAGATCCCGACCATACCATTGTAACCATCTACGCACTATTGGTGATTATTTGGTGAAAGTTTTGCGCAAAAAGACGATCATTTTTCTTGAATCTTGAATCTCAACTTGAATCTTTTTAAGCTTGAAAAATCAAAGTTTGCGCAAAATCTTTTGCCACGCCCTCTTTTTGTCTTCTAGATACTTGTATATGATACTTGTATAGCAATAGTTTTCAAGTAAAATTATTTTTTTCTCTCACATTGTATTTATCTTTCGAACCTTTCTGTTCCTTTGTTTAACTTTTCATTGTTTGTTTTTCATCTGCTAATTCTATTGTTTTCGAATACTATTTAAGCAACATCATTTCATCAAAGTCGATAGACCATCCACCACATGAACTGGTCAATTTACTTCCTATAATCTGGATTACAGATCTTCATTTAAGTAGCACATTATACTAGCTTATGTTCTTTATTCTCCTACTCCGGCTAGAAAGCTCCTCTTTGAGATGACATGGTTAGTGGCAAATTTAAATTACGTCTTGATTACCCCCTTTCAGTAAATGATTTGAATACATTTTTCAGTTATTAAACTAAGCCATGTAGACAAAAGAAATTCTGTTTTATCAGCAAAATATGAAGTAGTAAAAAGTTTTCTAAAGAATTGATATTTTAAACAACTGGTCGATCAATAATATCCTTGGGAATAAATCAGAATTGGAATTGTGTTATTTAGTATGAACAATAATATTGAGAAAGCTATGGTGTCGTTTAATGATGTTAATTGCTATTTTGGAAAGGTAAGCTCCTGTTCTTTATTTTGACTTATCTTTATTCAACAGGGGTTGTCAAGGCCAAACTGTGGTTGGTTTTTGGAAAAAAAACTATTCTTTATTAAATTGTAAGGTAAAATATTAGGGTATGCGGCGAGTTTAAAGAGTAGATACTGTACTCTAGTGTATTGAAGTTCCAAACATTCAAGGATGTTCAAATCCAATTTTCAATGGTAATGTAGGTGATCTTCAGAATAAGATATTACGGTAAAAGCGGGAATTGTAAATTGAGGCGATCGTTTTTTTTATTTTTGTCGCTTTTTTGGAGACGAAAAGGATTACCCACTGAGGAAGATTTTGTTTTTGTGTTGAAAATGGAAAAGGGAAAACTAATTCCTTTGAAATTGATTATTTCTAAACACGCGCTCTTTTTTTTATATTACAACTGTATTGTTTTTGTTATTATTATTTTTCCAAACGTTTTTTGTTTCGACGATAAAGAAAAGTATTACTTTGTATAAGTTTTTCTTTTCATTTATATATTTTTCCATTTCTTCATGTTTTTCTCATGAAATGACAGGCGCGCGCTGTTTTTTCTAAATATAAAGGAAGAATTAAAAGCCAAACAAAGTGGAAAACAAAAATACATAAAATTATACATTCTATAAGAAAGTATGATTCACGTTGGAAATTATAGCAATTTTTTTGTGTCCTCCACGGCTGTCTGCGAAGGAACCTGGTAACTGGTTCAGTAGCATGGCACCAGGAAATATAGAAATTTAACTAATTAAGTGGTATTGAGATGATGGAATGAGGGTTCTTGAGGTCGCTTCCGGTCGCTGCATAAATAGATCATTGTTCTTATAAAGTAGACAAATGAAATAAAAGTCGTGAGATTGAATTTCAAATAATAACAGTTTTACAAATAAAAAAAACAAAACACAAAATCAAAATTGAAGATTTTTTTTTTCTTTTCTTGAAACAAAAAAAATTACATTACATTACATAGTGCAATGGTAACGTTGTAATGCTTTCATAAGGACATGTGTCTGTTTGCTATCTATTTTCGATTCATTTATTTGTATTGTTTGTGTTTACAAAGGAACAAAAACGTTCGTGTCTCATAGTGGATTTTATATTTGAACCTGTTTCTCCTTCTAACTTGATACTTTTCTATTAGGGCTCTCATTCATTTATGTTTAGAGTTGAATTTTTTGAAGTGATAACATGTGGATTACGAGTTACGAGTTGCGAGCAGATCTAATTGAAACTCGTGACAACTCGCAACTAACAACTCGCCTATAAAAAATCGACACTTAATTCTGTTGTATGCTTTATGTTGTTTTATCAGCTTGCACCCAGTTATGGTGTTTGTGCTTTTGCAGTGAATGAGAAGAGCTTTAGAAAGTTTTCGAGACTGAAATTTGAATGGGGTACATGGACTCCCTGCAATCTTAATTTATTAAAAAAGCATCCTGCTTTCGGCCTACACACATCACATTATGGATTGTTTGTGGTTGTTCAAAGACAGATGTGTGTCATGATTTCATCGCCTAAACTAAAAAGCCAATTTACCAGCCTAAAAACTTTTCAAACCAAACGAATTATTCCATACTTCCGTACATAATATAAGATCTTATCTTATTTTATAAGATCTTTCCAAAATTCTGACCCGGGTGGAAACCATGTATTATTTTCAAATTATTTTTCATTATTTTCACTGTTTGCTTTGCTTTTTGTTTTAGCAAGAGGGATTTTAAAATATTTTCTTAGGACTCCAAGCTCATTTTAACCAGTTACCACAATCTTGGAAGTTCTGGAAACCAAAATCTTTGTTGAAACCATATCGGAGACGTAGATTTAAGAATGAGTGCAATGCTCATGATCCTAAAATCTAGATGATTGAGGTAGTCTTAAAAGGTCCTGTAGCTATCAAAGGAGTATTACAAGGAATTATTCTAAGAAAAAATTGTGATATAACTTTGTAAAAAATGATTTAGTTATTTTTAAACTGAATGAACGTAAATATAAATGTTGATCACAAAAACACTCAGTTCAACTTCCAATTGTGTCACGAAATAATTATCTAAAGAGGCCTGTTTTTCTTATTTGTTTGTGCCAAAAATAAAATTTCTAATTGAATTGAATTAAATTTATATTTAGAAATTCTTTACTCCTAGCGAGACAATAGTATTTCTTTGATGAGGGAAAGAGGAGCCTAATTAAGTATTTTTCACACTTTGATACTGGGGCTAAAATGGTTGCTGGGTATTCGCGGCCCTTAAGGGTCGGTTTTTCAGCCTTCCAAAGTCTCCTTAAGAGTTGCAAAATCAAAAGGTCTCGGTTTTTGAAAAGTTTAGCCCAAGTGTCCCTTTAAAGGGTCGAAATTTTCGATATTTATTGGAATTCTTTTTAATTGGACGCAAAATTTACCAAAAAAGTCTCTCTAGGGGTTGGGTTTGAGGAGTCTGGGCCACACATACCAGTCATTCTTCAACTCCCTCCCTCTCCGGTTTTTACCTTAAAGGTAAACCTAGTGTTGTAAAATATGAATGCTTTAAATGCAGTCATCAGGAAAAGCCATTTGTCGACCAAAATAATGAGGGGGTTGGCAAGAAATGACAAGTTTTAAGGTTTCAAGGTAAGAAATTTCTTTTGAAATTTTAATGAAAAGTAACATCCAGATGTGATCCAGATTCATATGCTAAGACCATGGCTTAAGATATTGTGGAAAATTTTTCTTATAAAATATTTTACAGAGAGAATATATGGGAAATTGAAATTCCTAGTTCTTCTTCACCGTACTAGTATTTTTCTGGAGAATAATCTGAACAAAGAAGTGGTTTCTTGTTTAAAGGATGAATTCTAATGTTTGAATGATTGAACTTTTTATAGAAATTCGTTGTATTAAATTTAACGTGATGTATTGATTTTCATTCTTTGCCTTATCCTTATCCCTTTAGTAGGAAAATGCCTTCAGATTTTTAAAATAAAAATTTGGCATTATACCAGTAGTCAATTGCTTATCATCAAGAGCATGTCATATTTTTGTTTCGTTTTTTTACTAAATCGGCGTTATTTTTAGTATGCACTTTTAAGACATGAAATATCATTAGTAATAAACCAAACCCACAAACACAACAATAAAACTATTTGTCGAAACTATTTTATGCAATAAAAAATGCCAGAATTAAAAACAAAAAAAAAAGATTAAAATTGATATAAATCTATAAATTTTCAACAAAACAGCAAAAAAACAAAACTTATTATAAACAATTACAAATCGCATTCTTGACGCATTTTGTCATCGAAATCAACTTTTTTTTGTATTCCCTTCTTTTTCTTTTGTTACTTATTGCTTTATTTCTATTTACTTGCGTTGATTATTGTCATTTTCTATTGTTCTTTTTGCTTATCTGTCCTTAATATCCCCTCACTTTTAATACACTTTTTTAACATTTCAATGCTATATCTTATTTTGTGATTATTATTTTACCGTTTGGTTGTACATGAGTGAGATGGCTTGGTTGTTTGCCGCCCTCCTTAATTTTTGAGTATTAATACAAAAGGCTTTCAACTCATTCAAACATGATAGAGTGATACTTTGCTTTATTTATACCAAAAATGAAGGAATAGTAAGGATCTGCTAATTTGAGACCACTCAAGTTTTCCGCAGGAAAGTCTCTTAAACAAGTTTGGAAAACAAAACATCGAGACAAAACTTATTCAAGCGATTTTAGAAACTTTTGTACTAATAAAGAACGTTCTCAAATTGGAAGATTATACGTTAGCGTATTGCTCGACTTTGGTCCTCAAGAGGCTAAGGTTCGATTTCCACTGTGGTACTACGATTTGCCTGGCAAGTGGACGTGCCTTTGCCAGGTTTGCCTCATACCATACGTGGTGGATGCAGAAGGTTGTCAAAATCTTTGATGGAGATTGTTGCTTTTGTTTATATTCCTTATATGGAAGTGAGCACTCTCCGTCAAAAATTTTGAGTACCTTCTGTATCCGCCTCTGGAGGAGAAATGTATCTTAACTCTGATAAAAAAGCACAGATAAATATGTTTGACATGTGATTTATTTTGGCACTCATGAGGCTCTGTTGCAAAAGCAATATGCTCTCACTTGCAGTGACGGTACCACGGTATACATCATGGTGTCTGCCCTGGTCAAATTTCTTGATATAAGATTTTGCCAAGATTCTTGTAATATTTTTAAAGAACTTAAAACTTATGGAGCTCATATGAGGGACAAGCAATTCTTAGAAGGACCTGAAGACACCATGATGGTTTAATTGGGTTCCTGGGTTACGGGTATAATATCTCCTAATATCTCATAATCTCATAAAATTATCAAAACTATCGGTCTACGATCTTGTAAGAGCTTACATAATATAAGATCTTGCTAAGATCTTTCCGTAAGAGATCTTTCCGAGAATTCTAACCAGGATATATATATCCCGTGCACAGAGCCAGGAAATTCTGGACAACGGCAGGTAAAACCCATTTCACCACTAGATCCGCGCAAGAGACTTTGTCCTGGCTCTTAAAAGTTTGAAGAAAAATTTAGCGCTGATATCAGCGCTACAAATTCATTCAACCAACAATTCGGTAAAAATAGTATTCATTTGAGCAAATATTTCTACTTCAAAGTTAAGGCTCACTCAACGTAAGGTGTTCGGTGTAACATGGATAACAACGGTAGTCATTTTTTTCTGTTTATTATTTGTTGATGAGAACCTTTTTTTTAGGAATTTCTGGGAGTCCTCTACTCTGAGGAATGCTCCTTTTTTGCTCCTAATAGTCTTTGGAAAGTCCAATATATTGCAGCCTAAAGACATATGTATATAAACGTATCCTATGTTTTGGATCATTATACATGTTGGGAGTCTTGTTTCTAGTTTTAATGTATTTGTTCTATTTTGTTTATTTTTAAGCTTTTTGGACGTAAAATCTCAACTAAAATTACTGTTTAATTTTTTGCCTCACTTTATTATAACCTGCGTATGTTGACATTATAATGACAACCTCGTCAATTTTACAAATTACTTGCCCACGTGACCCACGTACAAACTTAGCTAGTGCTTATACCTCCTGCTTGGTATGAGACCCCCTGCAATTCAATTGGGCACACAAAAGAGTAATAAAAGCTTTATTGTTTTGGACGTTTTAATAATAAAAAAAATGAGCTAGTGTATATGATACGTACGATAACAAGATCTGAGAAAAAAATGTATATCATTGTATATATTTTCTTGTTATTGTTTATCTCGGCTGTGTGTTTCTGATCTCAAGCAGGCACGGCTTAAAAAGATGGTTATAAAGCTTTATATAAAAATATATAAGAATTATATACAATTATACATTTTGCTTCTATATTACGCACGGATGTTGTCCTTACAATAGAGGCGTAACGTAATCAAAAAAATGTAATATTAAAAAAAAACCTCACATAGACAGTTACTGTAAATAAAAACAAAAGGCCCCCTCTTTCCACTACTTTTCTCTTACATCTTTTTATAATCAAATGTTTTGAGACAAGTTTTAATGGGATTTTTGCTGTGTTTCTCTAAAATACTAAATAGAAAGATTGTTCGTCACCGTCTCATAAATAAAGTGGTTTTCTTGAAGGCTTTGTTGTTGTTGAGATGGACTCTAACATTGTTGCATTTAATTGTTGCATTTTCTTTGTCTTTTGTGGGCATTTCTTATGCAGCAAAGTATTGAACCTAATGAAAGAGAAGATTTTTGTTGAATATCCTGGGAAATCGAAAGCACTTAAGTGAATTTTAACATATGACCAATATACTGGATGCTAGAGCGTACATATCTAAGGAGGCCCCACCGTGGTTGGAGCTGATAGGCCTGGAAGTATTCTTGGAAATTCTCTATTTGGGGGAGCCTAATTTCAAACCTAGGAATTCAGAAGATTTTTTTATTTTTATTTATTTCATTTATTTCTTGTTAGTTTACCATAGATTATCATCTAATTTACACTAACAGATTAGTTGATGGTACGACTGAACTGAAGTAACACTGACATAGGGATGGTAGATAGAATGCTTATATTTTCGGGCGCCGTGGTACAGTGGTTATCAACCTTGATTCCCGTACGAGAGACCAAGGTTCGATTCCCACTTGCGGCGGCTCACTTAGCAAGTGAGTGAACCTTTGCCCGGGTCTACCCATGCCATGTGAGGGGAATTGGCTAGTCAGTCCATGGTTGCTGACGGGATAATATCCATAGTTGCGAAAATAGGCTGAAAAGTCTCCTGCAACTCAAACCAAAAAAATTTTCGATGACCTGTATGCCAATTATTATCATTTAGTCCGATAAGTATTTACTCTAAGGTATCAATGACTTTCTGCAGCTATATGATATGTTCTACCCTCAGTCACACCCTAAACGCTACCAATTAACATTTAAAAACCCATATCTCGAGGACTAGGTCGAGTTCGTTTCTAATTGGATAATCTTTCCCGCCACAAACATCTTGTATTTATTGTATGCAATATTTCTTTTGGCGGTGTTTTTTAATTCTTTAAAGAGATCAAGAAACAAACAGCAGGGGGAAATATGGGGAAAGATTTATAACAAAACAGGGGTGTTGATGTTTTATGGAATTTAATGTTTTATTCTAACATGTAAACAAAAGGTCTTTATTGTCTTCTTACAATAGAGGAGGCTGCTGTGTACTGGCAGTGGCTTGTGTAAGCCGAGAGAGAAACAATTTATTAAATTCGTATGAATAATTTCATTGTTGTTGTTGTTAAAAGATTTCTTTATAACCATGAAATGAAACAAAAACACTTCCTATTGAATATTATGTTATATACGGATTAAGTTCTTGTTTTAAGCTCAATATAATATCTAATACTTTTTTTTATAACATTTTAAAACAAAAACAACATTTTGAAAGAAAAATAACTGTATAATAAAATAAAAAACGAAAAACGCGTGTTGTATATGTATTTTTTTAATATTAAAAAGTTTAAAAAAAAGAAAGGGTTTCATGTGAAACAAATAATCGTAACATACAAAAACAAGACTCTTGGGCATGACGATGTGTTGCTTCTATTGAAAGATTTTTGTTTCACTGTTTGTATGAAGAAGAACTTTGTAGCATTTTGAAGTTTTTTTAAATGCGTTTGTTTAACCTTGAAATATTTATTTTCTCCTTATTTTCTCCCATTTTAAATGCTACTTTCATTTTCACGTTTGGAGCTATGTATTACTAGACGATGTCAATCGAGTAAAATCGAACGGAAATCTAAATCAAGTATCATCGAACGCAATCGACTGATTGTCGAACGTAATCGAATGCTAATCGAATAAAAAATTCATTGTAAAACTCGATTAATTCGATCCACATTCGATTTATGTTCGATTGAGTTCGATCGAACGTATGAGCCAATCGAACGTAGTTGAATCAATCGAATTAGTCGAATCAATTATGAAAATCGCGGTAATATTCGATTGATATTCGATTGCGTTCAATTGACATCGTCTGGCTATTATTACCTTATCTTTTACCCTGGTAGACCCATTGATTTTGACTTTTTCAATTTCCCAATATATCGAAAAAATACTTCCTAAAGTTTTACGATGGTCGATGATCTAAAAAGGCAAAGCGTCTAAAAAGTATTAAAAATTTCAATTAAAAAGACTCCAAAGATGAGCTTAAAGTCTGGCTAATTTTGTCCCAAATTGTATCCGTAAGGAAATTTGAAAGTACGTTCTTTACTTTACTTTCACTCTTAACTATGAGACTTTAAAAGACCGTTGTTTCTTTTAAGTCGTTGTAGTTCTTGCAAAAGGAATATTGCTAGATCACGATTTTTCAAATCAAATCTTCATATTGCCTGCTGATTGGACAAAGAATACGTCTTCATTGTGTAAGATAGCTTATCTTAAATAGCATGCGTATTTCGACACGATGCATTACATCTTTTAATTAAGGTGTTTTGCTTTCCTTTGTTTATTTTCAATTTCATTATCTTCAAACATTCTCCAAGGTCAGTTTTACCAATCTTATTCTTAAAGAAAGGTATTTGAGTAAGTGAAACCATGGTTAGGGACCAATGTTTGCTTTCGAACATGTTGTGTTACTTTCGTGTGGATTTGACACGCGACTGTTTGTATACGAATGTTTTCTTTACATTATTTACCTTAGACCCATTTCACAATATTTTCATCCTTTATATTGTATTTACAATTGTACCAAGAGTCATATTTCCCTTAATATTTGTTCAAGATTTCTTTTTCTTTTTTCTTTTTTCTTTTTCTTTTTATACAATGATTTGAACTTTGATGGATGTTTACACTAACAGAATGTTTTGTTTTCTTTATGTCTTTCTCAACAATTTTTTGTTTTTTCTTCTTTTTTTCACAAATAATGATGATGATGATGATGATGATGTGCAGGTGTTTGCATCAAATGTTATTCTTCGTGATGTGGAAAATTCTACTTTTGTTCCTTTTTCTTCCTCCTTTTCTTGTCTATTCTTCATTCTTTATTTTTCTTATTTAATTTTTTTGTTTTTATTATCTTTTGTTATGTTTATCAAATAACGAAGTGTTTTCTTTCTTTCTTTTTCATCTCTTCTTATTTTTATTTTCTTCTTCTCTTTTCTTTATTTTCTTTATTTTTTTAATTTTCTTTTAAAGAAATATAACTGTATAACATTTTTCTCCTTCTTTATTCTTCAATTTCATTTGGTTGCTCAAGTGGTACTTATGTTGAATGTCTCTAAAAAAATAATTTTTTATTCATTTTTTCACGTTTTTATTTGTCATCAATCGGAAAAAAAAGGGAATTCTGTATGATTTATTATTCATGAGTACTAATTTTAGTCACTTATTAATGATGACTGTCATTTTAATTAAAGATCAATTACAGATCTTCATTTGAAGAGGGGGGATACCATTTCAAGGCAAGCAAGGTCAGACATTTTTCATTTCATATCATATAAAACTTGATCCCTAATTCCCGAGGGGAGTTGAGGCTGGATGTTCTTATTTTTTCAACCATCTTCAGCTGCAGGTTCTTATTCTTGCTCCTAATATATAAACCTAAATAACAAATAAAAATGTATTTTCTTGAGAGAAACCCTTTTTTTTTATTTCAGCCTTGTCACGTTCTTAAGATGTTCTTAATTTTTGAACAAATCTCAGCCTGAATGTGTAAATGAATAAAAAACGTGTAAAATAAAAAAAAACGGACCAGATCAGGGCAAATCTTTTTGACTTCGATGAATTTGTTGGGACCCTCCAAACAAAGACTTCAGAGCTTAAAAAAGGTATCCTGACCGGTGATCTTTCCGAGAAATTATACATACCAATCATAGATACATGCATGCGTGAGAAATCACCTATTGTATTTATGCGTGAGTTGAAATTCATGCGATTTGATTGGTGGGGAATTCCAACTGTGCAATGTTACCATACCTATAAATTTTTATAGTATAGTTCTTTATAAGTTTATCCCCAGTGGTTTTTCCTTTGTTGTGTTGTATACAAGTTTTAGTTGGTCAGTCGAATGGAATTTTGTGAATGTCACTTACACAAGCGGTATAATTTCCCGGAAATTTCCTTTTTTTAAGTGACATTGAGATGATCGCTGTATTTCTTTATGTCTTGAGGTATTTCTTTATGTATAAATTTTACGAATTGTTTATTTTAACCCGAAATGTCATAGATTTCGCAACTGAATGACAGGGAAATTGTTCTTTTCTGCGCTTTTTGTCCTATGTTTCTGTAAAGGCGGAATAAGATCGGATATGAACAAGTACAGCATCAGAAGAATGCACTTATAAACTTATAGACTTATAAACACCCCACGCATCACAGACCAGCCGACGGAAACCCACTGGGAAAACATGGAAATGTTGGTACACTCACTCTAAATTTTGACCAAAATGAGGTGTCATCCCTATCAATCATTCGAACTAAAATTAATACCATTTTGTATCCCTTGTAGAAAAAATTCCAATTTTGATATCCCTGACAATAATATCACCAAGTCACTGAGACGGGTGTTAAAATAATGTTCTTTCTACAACTTTTAAACACATCAAGTTGGACCCTTTGGGTATGAAAGAAAGAAGGTCTGAATTGAACAGTGGGATTTCTTAGAAAGTAATATTAAGTGACATGTCCCTATAATCTGCGACATGTCCCTTTAATCCCATATAGTCCCTGGACAGGTCATTCAAATTTTAATACCTGATCTGATGCAGTCTGAAATCGTGAAGTTAATGACTCGTAATTTTAGTCCTCTTTTTACAGAGTCCTGTCTTAAAGTCAGTTTGGCAGGTTTAGAGATTATGTCGAGTCAGCAAGAACGTTGATTGGCTGGTATAATCTGTTTCTTCTGTTTTAAAGAAAGAAGATAATTATATTGGTAACTCTAAACAATCAACTGATGTAACGCGCGTTATTGTTTTTTGTTGATTGTTTTTGACGCTGCAGTCTTTTAAACCGGCAAATTTGCTTTTAACATTTAGCACCTGTATTGACTAGAAAACAATTTGTTTTATACTATGTGTCAATGTAACCTTTAGTATGTCTTTTAAACCGGCAAATTTGCTCTTAACATTTGTCACCTGTATGGGCTAGAAAACAATTTGTGTCAATGAAACCTTCAGTATGTTTACAAAAATAGATGCTACACGAAATGTGTAATCAAAATGGAATGAATAGTATTGAAAAACGCCAGCCCTTTATATACTTAATCCAATTTTGATATTGTAATTTTATTTGTTGCTCATATTGTTTACATCTCTCATATAATAAATTACTTTTTGAGTGTATATTATTTCTGTGCGTTTCTAAGATGAAAACAAAAGTTTGTGGGGTAGATTAAAAACGGTCTGTTAGTGTTGCGTTGGTGGTGAGTTGGGTAGTGAGTGTGGTATTAGTTTGTTTCACTTAAATATTTCTTCTGGTGAACTAGAAGTAGATATATTGTTTTGACTAGCAGAGCAGAGGCGGATACAGAAGGTACTCAATTTTTTTGACGGAGAGCGTTGACTTCCAAATAAGGAATATGAGCAAAAGAAACACTCTCCGTCAAAGTCTTTGAGAACCTTCTGTATCCGCCACTGGTGGTATCGACTTGAATGTTTCCTCTGGTCAACCTCAGTGACGGTGATCTAGAAGGTTTTCAAATATTTTAACGGAGAATGTTGCTTTTATTCACATTTCTTGTTTGGAAGTTCTCCGTCGAAAACTTTGAATACCTTGCCTCTTAACCTGTGGAATATGGTAAACAATACATATTGCTTTTCATGTTAGATTATTTTCACTCTTAAAAATACATTCATTAAGGAAGGATTTTTTTGCTAAACCTATATTTTGAGTTGAGCTGCTTTTATAAATTTAAAGTCACATATTTGGAGACTACTTAGCCATAAATTCAGAAAAACTGCAAAAGATTTTCTACATTTCATCTTCAAGCTTAGAAAATCGTCTATTAATTTAGTTTCCATTTAAAATTTATTTTATTTGTTACTTTTCATTACAACTGTTTTGGTCATTTCATAGGTAGTTAGGTATTTTTTACTTTTACCCGTTAACGATCGCCAACCAGCATCAAGAGAGAAAATTATGTTGGATCGTAAAGACCTTAAACTTGCCTCAATTATCAAACATTGATAGGTATATAGTCTATTTATAGAAATGGAACTAGTCTATTTATAGTATATTTATAAAAAGCGTCATAAATCCAAACGGAACCCCCGGGAAAAATGCCGTGCGCATGAAAATCGCTAGCGAAAATAAAAAACGATCTAGAAAAAGGCAAATACGAGTATTATGATATAGACTCGTCATATGCATTATTGCATCTTTGGCATTTTTTGTTTTATTTCCCATATTCTTATTTTCACATTGATGGCATTTCCTGGGTCTTCATAACTTTTTTGCTTTCTTTGTGAACATTTTTAACAAAAACAGTCACAGATTTAATCGACTTAAGGTTTTAAAAAGAGACACGAATATTTTTTTTTTTTTTTTGAAAGATAAAATTTTTGTTTTTTTACCTATAAGATGTATACAAAAAAATGCTCTAAATACTGCTAATTTTTGTCTTCGTTATACGCTTATCTTTCTCTATTTATAAATGATCTCGGAAAATTTGTTTATAGTTGCTTCTACAAAAACTATTACAATGTACAAATCTTTTATAAGCACATTAAGATAAGGTTATTTTAAGAACACTTTACATCGTGAAAGTGTTTTATGTATCTTCAAAATTTCGAAACAACCAGATCTAAGTTTACTTTTATTTAAGTTTAGCAGGTTGTTCATAAAGCCTCGTTTTTTTGTGAGCGAATTTGATTTCACGTTTTTAAGAGCATTTTGGTATTAAAATAAAAGCGTTTGTTCTTATAAAAACCATTATTGCTAATTAATGTTTCTCTTAGAAGTATATGCTTTTTATCCAATTTAATCTTGTATATTTTGGTACAATTATAATATGCAGTTGTATGTTGTGTGGTGGCAATGAAAAGATTGACCTTTTAGATAAGGATTTTGCTATTTATTTAAGTCAAGAGAAAAATGTATTTTTTTATCTCCAAAACAAATCGCATTATAAACTAGAATTTTTTTGCTTTTTGGGCGCTTTTTTCTTATTAATTGAGGACATATTTGTTTAAGTGGTGTAAAGCTTTCTAAATTACTAATTTATATTTAAAATGTAAATACAGACAGTTCAATCTGTGGTTTATTTATCCGAATATCCAGCCAGTTGCTTCTCGCATTGCTTCTTGGGTATTCTTTCCCAGCAAGCGGTTCGCTTTACAACAATGCTGCAAGTGTATCAATGACAGGCCAGGTGTTCGATGAAAATGAATTGATTTTGTGTTTTTCTTATATTGTTATTGTGATATTTTCTCATAAGTCGATTGCACGTTTTTCTCTTTATTAGAATCATTGTAACATTGTAACCGATTTACTTCAGATGTTCTCAACTCAAGCCTTATAAAATGTTCTAAATATTTTCGTAATATTTTTTTAATTAGCAAGCAATTACAAGGTTTCAAATGTTCTTATAATGGTTTCTTCTTATAAAAAACGTGTAAGCAATAAAATATGTCATTTAAAAAGTTCTTGTTCTTATGTGCTAATAAAAAAAGTTTTTATTCCATCAACAGAACAAAACCCTCGCTTTCCAAATGACGATTTTGTTCATGAAGCCCACTTGGGAATTTAAAGTTACCTTCTTTTGTCATATCTCTCTACACGTGTTTTTTATTAGAACACGAAAATTTTGGTTGAGGCTGAATGTTCTTACTTGTTCAACCATTTTTAGCCTCAAATGTTCTTATTGATGTTCCTAGGAGTCCAAATAACAAAATAAATGCGTTGTTTCTAGAGAACCGTAATAACCCCAACAGGCACGGAATGTTGTTTTAACGTCCAAACAATGTTGTTTTGGACTAAGAGCTGTTCTCTTTCCACATAACACTTTCTGTACCTTTTTCTTTGGAAGAAGAAATCAGTATAAAAATAAGAATATTAGAACAACTCATTGTCTAACTTTGTATTTGTAAGTAGGATTTATCCTTATTGTTTTTTCTGTCCAATTAATATGCACCCTTATCCTAATATAATTACCTTCTTGGCCAAAATCATCCTAAAATTTCTTAAAGTCAAGTTCTGATCAACCTCAGTCTGAAAAAATAAACGCTAAACAATAGGTCAGCAGCTTGAGAATATATTTAGAAATAATTTCTAAAAACAAAATTTGATCTTGAAAAAATTTAAGATGGCATTGCTCTTAGGACATTTTTGCCAATTTTATCAGTATTTTAAAGTGGTTTCTTATTAAAAAAAGAAGGGTGTATTCCAAAGCATAATCAATATGTTCGTATTACGTTAAATTATATGTTCTTATATAAAAAATAAATTAAATTTTCCCAGCATGTATTCTTCACGCGAAAATGAAATTGCTCGCTCGCAGTTGCATATTTGTATACAAAAACTTCAAATCTCATGGTAAAACAAATTTCGCATTGCATTCCTGATGAAAGTATTTTATGGACGTTGAAAAAACGCCTGCTACCTTTTTCTGAACGTCTGATGGACATTTTTGGTTTGTTGATTTGTTTTTTCTGTTTACTAATTTCTTGTTTTCTTGTTTATGCATCTTTTGGTATCGCTTGTATTTTGTTTTTGCTCACACTCCGTATAATGCAGGGCGCATTTGCCTTTAGACGTTGTGTTTTATTTCTTCATTTAATTTAGAAAGCTGCTTTGTTTTTGTTGGTGAAGTTGTTGGTGAAGTCTTTCTTTCAGTTGATTTTACTTTTTTTCATACAGATAGTTTGGTTCAAATTGGCTTTGATTTTTGTTTTACTTATTTTACTGGCAATATCAGCTCTGGAATGTCATATATGGTGATGAAAATATAATACTGATAAATAAAAGTACCTGGAATATTTATTGTTTGACTCGTTTTGAATAGTAAAGATATGGTGCTCACTAGTTTGCGATGAAAAAGTTGTGAGATTTTCTTATTACTGTAACTTATAAGACTATAGATATTGTAGTTGCTTTGAAGTATGTTTATTCATGATTGACTTCAATAATTGCCTCTTTATTCTTCATTATTTTTACAGTGAAGCTTTTTTCCCACTTTTTTAGAGATACATCGGGGGCTCGGGGTCTTGTTTGTGTAACCTTGAATCTTGCAGCCAAAACGTGTTGTCTGATTTCGTGAAACCTTTACATAAAAACATTTGATCTTATTCACCATATGAAAGATGTGTTTTGTTTTTTTCCTATTCGGCCCTTCGATTATTGTGAAGAGGACATTCAATATTTTATCGTAGCATTTCCGATTCAACGAGAAGAAGTCGCTTGTTTTTTTTATTTTCAATCAAAAAGTATACACACATATTCATGAAAAAAGTTGGAATTGTTGAATCGATTTTTCACATAAAAAACAACAACATAAATATGTTAACACTTCTTCATTTTCTAAGCTAAGAAGAAGAAATCGAAGAAAAAGCTGAATTTTTTGGAAGAGACTTTAGTTGGACTACCCAGTTGTCTTCAATTGATTTTTGCAATATATATATATATATACAACGCAAAAGGTTAGAAAAAAAACTAATTTTGTTTGTTTTTGTATATAATTTTTCCAAAGTTATGTTGGATAATTTTGATGCATATTGGCCGGTTACTAAGTTTTCACTGCAAAAGTAAAAATTCATCAAATAATAGAAAAAAAGTTTTTTTTTACTTTGGATTTATCGAAATCGCTTTTTGTTTTTCATCATGCTCAGAAGAAATCTTTTGTTCATTTATGATTACGGGGGTCGCTTGACCTTTTCACAAATAATTTTCTTTTTTCACGTTACATTTGTTTATCATTTTGCTTGTTTGGCTGGTGTTTTGTTTTGTTTTCGGTTTAAAGAAAAGAAAAAGAATAATGCACAATGTTTGTATAGAGTGTTGAGCAACATTCTTCTTTGTTTTCAACAAATACTTCTGTATTACAAACAAACAAACAAACAAACAAACAAACAATTTTTGAACAGAAGAGTGATGAAAACTTGTCGGTAATACTTTTCCTTGAAAGCAATTATCTTTGTCCAGCTTATTATTTTTCCACAAATAGATATGTAGTATATTAGAGGCAAAAAAAATAACTTTCACAAATTTCACACCCACACTTTTGTGGGAACCCATGAAGATTTGTTTTTAATTGTTTTTTTAATCAAACAGATTCTATATAACTGTTCTTATTCTTTTGGCAATTTTCAGTATCATTTTCTAACACTAAAGTTCACCCCACCCTATCCGATTTTGGAACTAACTGTCTAGACAAACTGTATTTTCACTTATGTCAAAAAATGACTGATTTGTTTGAGGTCGAAAATCTTATTGATGGCATTTTAAATTTGTTTACGCAATTCACTTTTCAATTCAGTTTCATTGTGTTTGTGAAAAGGCGCTGTAGGTATTCTTCTATTCAACTGGCACCTAATAAATATTTACTTCTCTCTGACCCTGTAACTTTGTATATTTGTAAATCAAAAATCGAAACTCTGATATTTATATATGTGAAATATATAAATCGCAAACGGATGCTTTCTCTCAGTGACTACTGTTAAGAACTGAGTTGTTTAATTTTTTTCCAACTTTATGTTGCATGTTTGTTAATCACATGGCAATATATCAAGCGTCCATTTACAACATTAGTTGACCACATTGTGTTGCAAAATTATTAGTCATTGACATTTTATAACTGTTGCGTTGGATGTAGAATTAGAAAAAGAAGGGTTGCAAGAAGAAGCCTTTTACGGTTGAACCACGAGAGTAAACTACGGATGAAGAGTTTTTGCTCGTCTAGATTACTACATCATCTCACATCACCAGTAAGTTATTTTTCACCAATACACTCTTTTCATTTTATTAGAACAACTTTATAAGAACATCGAGCCTCAGATTTGGTGGAAATTTGGACTTTTCCTAAAGCTTAGACCACACCAAGGGAAGCATTTTAAACATATATTTGAGGGTAGAGTGGGGTAGGAAATTTGAGAAAATGTGGATCGAAGTTGAGAACATCTGAGCCTCGGCGAAATTTACTGGTTCTTATAAAAAAGAGTGTATTATTTAACCTTTTTTCATCCTGTTTTTAAGAACCAGTTGGAGAAGAGATTTACCTTAAGAAGATAAATGCTTTTTCGAAGAACAATTTAAGAACAAAATCTTGAGTCTATAGTTGAAGATGCGTTTTTTTGTACAATATTTACATTTTTCTTCCTCCTAAAAGAAGTAATGGGTATATACAAATGGTATATGATATGCAACTATCGAATACTCTGAACATCTTTGTTGACAACAGCACAGTGGTCAGCATTGACCAGTGTCGGCATGTCGGCCAATAACCCATATGTAACTAGTTCTCCATCGCTATTAACAATGGTGTCACCAAAAGGAAGTAGTTTATTTTTTTTAGCCTTTGCCTTTGGCAATTTTGTGTGACTCTCTTAAATGAAGGTTTCGTCATTTTCCATTTTCACTTTTCTTTTACGTCTTCTACTGGTTACATACATGTTGGCATCTAAGTGTCTTCTTCGCGAACATGATGAAGCAAATAAACATTATTTTGTTTCGTTTCTCAGTTCGTTTGTCTTTCTTTTTAAAGTCTTTTGTTCTCATGTCCAGAAGAAATATTTTGTTCATTTATGATTACGGGGGTTGCTTGACCTTTTCACGTTACATTTGTTTATCATTTTGTTTGTTTGGGCTGGTGTTTTATTTTGTTAAATTTTGTAAATTATTTTGGGAAATCATGGTGAAAATATGGTGAAAAAAGATGGCAAATTAAATGAAGAACTGAACTGTATAACAATCCGATCTCAATTTCAATGTTTTTTTTATAAAAAAATACGTGCATTTTTAATTCTGGGAAGAATGGTGAGGTACAAAAACGAAGGGTTGATATTTTTCTCGTAAAAGAGCGCCTCGAAGAGCTCAATATTAATATACCCTTCTCTCTGCTAGGGTTTAATTTTCAATATTTTCATACCGAATTTCGGGTATCATTGAGAATTGCCATTATTATCAGGACATTTTTATACCTTTTTTGTACTCCTTTTCTTTTGCAAGAACAATGGAGTTAAAAATGAGAACAATTTAAGAACAAATTTATTTAAGTGTTAAAACCCTTTGTTTTGGCAGATGAGAACCGCAAATTCCTTTTTGTTACTGTTGACTCTCGGAGGGGCACTCGATCTCGAAACTACCGTACGTTCGGACAGAAGTTGGGGTTTCAAAATCGGACCCTTACAGTGCATTTTTTGGCCACTTTCCCCCAGTTTCCTCCAGTTTTAGCAAAAGAATTCAAAGTTTTCTCAACTTTCCTACCCTTACATTGCACCTGGGCGTACCTAGGCTTTGTCAGAACCTCGAAAAACCTACCCTTACGGGCTGCACGCCCCCCCCCCCCTGGGTGTTGACTTTTTTTTCAACGAAAAAGTGAAAGATGAAAAACCAGACAACATTTCGCAACAACCAACAAAAATTGTCAGTTGAGACAAACCAATGACATCATAGTTATATTATGAATTGCAATCTCACTTATTTATTAAAATATTGCAACTGTTTTTTTTTTCAATGATGTTTTTCTTCTCAAACATGTTTACGAAATTTTGTTTCAAATTTGATTCAATGCATTTTGGGTACACTCCTCTAATTCACTTTGTTTTTTTGATAGTTTTTAATTTCCAATATTTTGTTTTCAAAACTTGACCTGCATGTAAAAGTGTCTTCATTTTTGTTTACGTTTTTCCAACTTCGTAAAACTTTTTTCAATTTTTTTTAGACAATAGTGTCTTTCCTAGACACTCCTTAGTTACCAATCTTTCTAAATAGACACTCACTAGTACCGCCTTACATATTCTTTTTATTAGAACATAGTTTTTATGAAAGATTAGTTCGAAACGCAGGTCGCAGGTCGCAGGACACAGGTCACAGGTCAGCTTTAATCTGTGTTTCGTCGATTGAATTTTCAGGAAATATACTAAAGAATACTTACAGTTACTAAAAAATATATTTTTAACTTAATTAATTTT
>JAUJPO010087104.1:0-10038 GCA_032270745.1 Tiaropsis multicirrata | reverse complement strand
TGTCATTTTTCAGTTCTTTATTAAGAACGAAGAAAAGAAGAACATGAAAATCGTGCTGGATAGAATTGTTTAAATATCATTTTTCTACAACTCTTGAAAATTTCAAGTAATTTCACCGATGCTAAAAGAACTAAGAGCAATTTAAAGACTTTATGACAAAGAGTATAGACAAAAACACCCACTTTTACAGGATTAAAAAGACGCGACCAAGGACAAAAAATTGCCAATATTCTCTGACTGAATGACAAGAAAAAGAGTGATCTTTTTATTTTATGACTCTGAAATTTTTTTCATTTTCTTTTATATACAATTTTTGACCTCTGTTTGTCTACGTTCGATTAAATTGATACATTCAATTGTCATTTTCGAATGGTTCGCTTTTAAGGCCCATTTACACTATACGGCAAACACGCAAAGCTTCCCTCTCCCTCCCTTGCTCCCCTATGGCTGTGGGATGGTTGTGGGCGGTGCTTTCTAAATATTTCTTATTTTACTCATATTCTTCCACCTGAGAATTTTCATAATTTCTTCTTGTTCATTATTATACTATACAGTAATTTAAATTTTAAGCTCTCAGGCAGCTCGCCAGGGAAACGGAAATTATGACTCAACTTCTTCCAGTAAAAACCAGTAAAAACCACATCAGCAAAAAAACTTGTTTTGAAAATTAACCTAGCATTTTCCTGGTCACCATCATAAAAGCCTTTGTGTGTAGGGCCCTAAAAAGATAACTGAATCAGTGCTAGAAAAAAGGTTCCCGGTTGTAGAGCGATATTTGTTTAAGATTAACAGCAAGCCCAGTAGTTTGAGATTTATTTCAAGATACGGAAGAGTCTTTGGGTTTTTTTCTTTGCCATGCAAACAGAGAGGAGGAACGTGGGTGATCTGGAGCGAGCGGAACCCCTTTTATATTGATTACCTGATTGTCCAGATGAATGTGGATTTCTATGCCTTGTTGTTTGACTTGATTCTGACATCTTCTCTTCAAATATGACTTCAAAATGTGTCTATCGTAATGGCTGTGAATACCTTGCAGAAATTATGCACCAGAGGTAAAAATTAAGCAAAATCGGCAAATACGTGTTGAGCCTGAAATAAATGTTAAATTTCCTTGCCTTAAATTTACAAGAATGTTGATTATTTTGATGCCGTGTATAACAGCACGGATCATTTGCTCTTCGTTTAGTGACTTTTTCAAGTTTGTGTTGTAATCAATAGGAGGTACATGAGAATGAACTTATATTCACTACGGAGAAGAACGAATGTTTTTGTTTATGTACAGGTGAAAGAAGTTCCCTGTTTAGTGATTGTCTATAATTGTGCACATAGAATATAATTTTTACGAGCAGTGAGCATCAAGGAATTCCGAGCATCAACGATCAGTCAGTCATCAGTGCATAAAATAAAAAAATACAAGGCATATTTCAAACATGGTAAGTTAACTATTTGTCTTTCATATGAAAGAATATCATCCTTATTTTTTAATGGATATCTCTTTTCATTCAGCCATTTGAAGGGTGATATTATCTTCATAGAACCCCTTGGAAATTTTTTGAAAGTACGAAAAACCCCGTGGAAAAGTTCATCAATACCCCTGTATGGACTAACAATGAAATATATAAATAGCCTATTGTCATACTAAATATTTTGTTGATCCAGCTGTCATCATGAATTTCAACGAAAAGAGGGCCATAAAAATTAAGCCATACCAGAAAATTCTGGTCTGGATGACACAAGTTTTTTTTTGCCTCAGAAATAAAGTCAATATCCCAGAACTCTTCAGAAATTCCATGGATTTTGAAAAATTCCACATTTATTCTTTGTTTTTGTATTAAATGCCTCAGAAATAGACACATTTTCTTCCCTCCCATCCCCCAAAGATTTCTGGGGTGGTCATCTGCTTGGGGTTGACAATGGTTGGGGGTGGTCATCTGGGGGTTGACATTGGTTAGATCATATTCCAGGAGATATGGGGTGTTCAAGGGCATCCAGAAGTACCATCAGAAATCTCTGGCGGATTTTTGGGGTTGTCAAGAGTCATTTTCAAGATGAGTTTAAAAAACTCATTTTAAGAATCAATACTATCAGAAGGGGTACCGTAATTTGCCCTATCTTCGTCAACCCCTCCCTAATTCCGTCACCCCTTATAATTTGGCAGAAAATATCAATTGACCCAACAGTTAATGCTCATTTCACATATGTTATAGAAGACAACATGAAGAAGGCATGGTGTAAGTTTTGTGAAATGAAGATGAAAGATTTTAGTCTCTACATCAGAGAGCATGATTTACCATATAGAGAACAAGTAGTCGAACATTACTCGCAAGTGACATCAGACACGAAAAAATGTAAACATAGACAGAGAGCTCTAAAGCCTTGTTTTCATTAACACACGGCACTGGTGGGCGGGGCGTTAATGGGTTTTTTATACTTTCCGCCCGCTCACCTCTGATTTTCACGGTATTTTATGTAATGTGTTTGGAGTGTTATCAAGTTTCTATTTGCAACAAGAATGTGCCGCCTGTGTGTGATTGTGTATGCATAAAAGAATTATTTTCAGATTTGTTGCACTTCTTAAATATTGCAATTCAATGATGGTATTATTATAAAAATACATGTATTTGAATGATATTTTACTTCTGTTCTCACTCATATTGGTAAAATGTAAATGTCAAGAGTTTTTTTATTAAAAAATGTATGTATTTTCCTCCACTGCCATTGTCAAGATTTAATCATAGCAACTATGTAACATTCTTATTGATCAAGCAACCATATCATTGAGATTCCTATATCATTTTTCTTTTGTATCAAAATCACACGAGTGCTGTTGTTTTTGTTTATCAATTAATTTTCTGGTGCCGAAAGCTTAGTAGGAATGCCTGGTTTTCACAACCTCTAGTTAAATACACCCGTGCGGTGTGGGCGGTACTTATCAGCGGAGAAAACGAGAGGAAAAGCACACCCTGATTCAATGAGGGTGCATGTGGTGTCTTTTACCGTTGTTAAATGAGAACCATTTCAAATACGTCATTTCTCAGTTCCATACACAACATGCGTGTAAATACGCACAATCAAAATCTTAATGACACCATAACATAACACAAAAAGTCATAGGATCTAAAATGGAAAACATTTTGTCATTATAATTGTCACCAAGAAGTATATAAAGGATTGTTGGTTTGTTGAAATCATTTCGCTTTGAGTTTGGTTGCTGTTTCGGTAGTTCTATGTATTTCTGAGAAATTTATTCAAGGTTATTCACGGTAATTCCATGTTTGACTGGAGGTTGCTAAGTAACCCCTTCTGACCGTACCACTTCTACCACTGCTCCCCTGACCATTAAATGAGGATTTTTTCTTTTTGCAGGAGGTCTTCCTAATGATCAAACGTCAGAAACAATCCATATTTTTGGACGTCAAGGAAACGTGTCAAGTAGTGGAAGTTAAAAAGATGATTGGTGGAATCGTGAAGAAAGGCCCTGAAGATATCAGATTACTTTTCAAAAGCCTCCCCTTAGATGATAACAAAAGTCTCAAAGACGTAGGATTAACATCACAAACGACAAAAGCTCAATCGCCAGCTTTGATTGGTTTATGTCTCAAAGAAGGAGGTAAGTTCATACAATAGGTGCCTCCAGAGCATTTCACTACCTTATTTGTAAAGAGGCCTAAGTCCATATTAAAAGAAGAAAATTTGTTATTGATCTTTATATCTCAATAACTAAAACCTTTCATTCTTAAAGAGGCCTAAGTCCATCTATATAATGACTAGTGAAAGAACCTATAAGAATATTTCGATTAGCAAATGGCCTATATTTTTATATAATTGCGGTTTAAATGGTTCACTTAGGTCTCTTTAGAATTGGAGGGTACCTGGACTGGAGCAAATTTTGAAAGAGCAATAAAAACGATATAGAAGACTTTTGTAGATATAGTTGGTTTTCAACCCCAGTTAATTAGGGTAAAGAAATGCACTTTTTTGCCTCTTCTCTCGTTTACCAAAGTCTCAATGGAAAATGTTAAAAGGCTTTAATACTCACAGCTTGGTAGCTTAGTATTAAGAAACAGTAATGCTTACGTTTTATATGGGAGTCCCAGGTGGATCTAATATTTTTTTGCAAGCTCGCAAGTAAGTTCCCGTGAAAGTTAGTTATAATGCTCTTAAAATGAATGATTTGACAAAATCTTGTTCTTTTTAAATTTTTTTAGATAATGATTTTGAGGAACTCAGTATTACACCGGTATCAAAACCTCCAGAATTACCACCACAGATGAAGACACAAGAATCGCCGACAGCTGGTTCATAGATCACGCCCATTGGAGAAGCTAGAGATGTAGTTTTTTCCAAAATTTGTAAGAAACATTTTCTATTGTACATTTCTTTTTAAAAAGATGTTATTAGAAAAACTTTTTTTTTGTAAATAGTAAAAAAGAGAATGTAAAGCATACGTTCTCTGTTGTTTCTGTAACATTTTTGTGTTGTTCTAATTCTGCTGACAGGGTCATAGTTTTGCAAATCCTTCCTTTTAAAAGTGAAGAAACTAGTTTTCATGTTTTTATAATTCTTGAATACACAAGAGAAACTACCTCTTCTTATTTAATTTTTCTTAACTTGTTTTTTTACTTATCAAGGGAAGAGAAAACGACATTCACTGAAACTTTCACATAAATTTAACATTTAGTTTCTTTTTTTTAATACTCCTTTTGGTCAAGTAGTATAGATTTGCCAAATTGAGACCGTGTCGTTCTTTAGTACGAAAGTCTCTAAAAATTGCTTGAATAAAAGAGACTAATTTTTGTCTCGATGCTTCGTTCTCCAAACTCGTTTAAGAGACTTTACTACGGAAAACTTCAAAGGGCTCAATTTGGCAGCTCGTCCATACACTCTTAATTCGGCACCTGATGGGATTACTCTTTTTGGCTTTCAAGAGAAAGCTAGACCAGAAAACAGTTTCATTAAATTAAAACGAAGATTTGAACAACTGAAAACTTTCGTAAATACACAATACTAAATTTTGAGTTAATTAAAGCAAGAGAAATTCTATAGGTAAAATATTAAAGAATCTTCTTGCACCTTCGAGGTGGCGCGTGTCGTATGAAGTTTAGATAAGAGTGTCGAGTGTTCTTCGTCTGTAGTTGCGTTTCCTTTGAAAAATAATATAACAATACATTCTTTTTTCTTTATAAGAACAATTTTACAAGAACATTGAGCCTCAGATTTGGTGATCACTTTTACAAAAAACTATGAAGAAATTTCCTAACTAAAGCTTAGACCAAGGGAAGCATTTTAGACATATATTTAAGGATGGGTTAGGGGTGGGAGAGTTGAAAGAATGTGGATAATAACGGATCAAAGTTAAGTCCATTTGAGAAAGTTTACTGGTTCTTATGAGGTACCTTTGATCGTAACATTTACCGCATGTGCGTTTACAGATCAAAGCACCATGAAGTGTGTTACAGTAAGAAACATCTTGAGGTATAACTTGCATGCAAAATTGCTGGTTAGCATCCTCACATTCGCCAGTAGGGCCATCTATAAGAAAGATTATAATGTGAAATTCATTCGATACAATTACATTCTTTGTCACGGCATGACGTCACAATTGGGGGAAAACAGAACACTTACTAAAGATTATTAATGTGTAATCAGTAAACAAAATCTTTTAGTGAGTTTAACCATAGTGTTTGTTTTCCCCTCGCAATAATTAAATCTTATTGGTTGAAAATACATCACATGACTTTCCATACGCATAATGTTATTTATGACGTTAAACGCGTATATGCGGCCTGAACATAATTCGTCTAACGAAATCGAGGCCTGATTTTGGGCATTTACCGTCACGTGGTTATGACTAAATTTTACACATTTTACACATTTTGTACAATTCGAGCTCTATCAAAGATTGACTCAAAATTTTTAATAAATGGTTAAACGAAGGACACTTACTGCACAATTTACACGTCCTCAAGCAGAGCTCAGGAACATCTGTGCATGCATTAGGATAGTACGAACACTGTGGAAGAGAATCTTGACAGCCTGAGATAAAGAAGAAATGATGAGTTTTAGTAGACTTTTTTAAAAACTTTCACGAATTTCATATTTTTATTGAATTCATTGTTTAGATTGCCATATAAAATATTTTAAAGAAATCGAATGTGACAATGGGCTATCAAAAAAACAAAACAAAATTCATGGGGGGGGGGGTGGAAGATTTTTTGTCTGGGGGTAACATAAATAGGATAATGTCCTGGGGTAGTCTGGGGGTCAAAAATATAATACGCCCGAGGGTAAATTATGTTAAAAGGTTCTATATCCTCTGTGAACAATAGTCTGGCTTAAGGAGGCTTAAGTATTTCACCTTACCTAATGTCAAGCCCAAGATGACAGAGAAAAGAATTGTCAACATCTTAATGGAATCCATTGCTTATTTTCCTCCGCTACAAACACTTCTTTAATAACCACTAATAAAAAGCTTGGGCGTCGATAGATGATGCACTCTTCCAAATGATAATGAAAACTTGGTCCAAAAAAACATAAAAACCCTCGAAAAATATAAACATAAAATAACACAAACAATCAACAGACTTTTCATTTAGAACATATGTTTTTTTTCTTTTTAAAATGAAAAACAAAGTAAATAAGAAAACCTGGGGGAAATGGAACGAGGATAAAATGATCAGCCAATCTCAAACAGTGCGTTTTATAATAAATTGAATTTTATCTGTTGATCGAATGGAAGCAGCTATTTAAAATCGTCATTTTCATAGTCAACAAGTTTTAGAATGTAAAAGGACAAAGAATATAAGAAAAGAACATAACCCAGGGGGGGGGGGGGGTGTGCTCCTCAAAAAGAAATCTAAACAATAAACTAAACCCGAAAATCAGCATATGGTTTTTGAGCAATGTACTTTTAACAGATTCCATCAAGTAAATAGACTGAATGAGTCTCTAGGGAAGACTTAGAAAAAAAGAATTGGAAAAGGAATTAAAGTACCTACGTGAGCTCCAGTATCGCCAGAGAAAACAAAATTAAAAATAATGAAGAGCTCTGCATTGACAACAGAACGTAACCCCCCAAAAAAAGATTTATTTAAATCTGTTCTTATACACCAAAAACCATAACTCGTACCCAGATTCTCCATTCTTTTGACTTGCATGATAGCCAATTAATGAGAGGACTGGGGACGAGTTTTTTTTGCCTAAGGGCCTCAAGATCAAAGTTTAAACAAAAGACAAATATGAAAGACTTTCAGGCCGGGGTTTTTATACTGACTACTATATGGACAATCTAAAGTTTTGTGCTTACTGATATGATTATTTTAAGTTTTAATGGATCGTATTCTTCAATAAATCAAAAGAATATTGTCTTCTCTGCTACTGAGAGTTCTTCCTAGTTATTCTAAGTTATTCTAAGTAATTTAACGAGTTCTTCCGAGTTATTCAATTGCAATATCCAAGTCAATTGTAGTTCAATGGTACCTCACAAAAAACATTTATACAATGATTGGTGGGAGTGTTATCACCTTCATTCACGTCCAGTTCATCGCCAACGTACCAGACATGTAGCTCGTGATTTTTGTGCCTTTTGTAAGGCTCTCCAAGGTTCATGATGAGTTCCTAATGAAAAGTTAAACTCATTAATATCGAAGTAAATTTAAGTGGCAGATACGCAGGTATCAAAACCATGCAATTTTGGTAAAATATGTCAATTTTTAGAGTCATTCGCCAAATTAAATCCACGCGAAAATTTTTAAATCCAAAATTTTGCGACTTTTTTTGCTCGCGAAATTTAATCTCGCCAAAATTAATCCGAATAAAGTACTCAGCATTTTTGACGGCGAGTTTTGCTTTTGTTCATATTCTATATGGAAACACTCTACGTCAATATATCTGAGTACCTTCTGTATAGTCCGTCTGAAATTAAAGAAAAAAAATCAAAATTATAAATACTTTGCGATTTCATTGGATAGGCTATGTATTCATGATATTCATTACGTCATCTTTTCTACATCTCAAAATACCGGATGTTTGCCACTATGTAGTTGTTGTTAAAGATTTATAACTAGCGGGTATTAAGTGAAGCAAATGGGCTTTTCCAGAGAAAACCTGTACCACCAGTGTTCAGGAAGCCATTTCAAAAATTACACCCCACCATGGATTTCGTACCAAAACTCTTGGACCCCTGATATTTCAACATTGAACAAAACCTAGATTTGCATTTTGAGGATATATTCTTTAACACCCTTTTCCCCTGGATGTTCTCCTAATTTTTATAGACCCCCTGGATTGTTCTTCATTTAGTTACCCCCTGTTCGTGTGTCCGACTACCTCAACACGGGGGTACGGACTATTTCTGAAAAAGCCCAATCACAAATGTAAATGTAAAAATTAGAATAATATGACAAAACAATTGATTTTTTTTCCCCAAGAAAAAATCTACGAGAGTAAAGAGGGAAGTTAAATTTTAAAGATGACAACCGCAACTGTGCTCCTTGTAGGTGCTACAAATTGCAAAATTTAGAATTTATATTGTTCACTTCAAGTTACTAACTAACCTGTGACATAGAGTTATAAGTTGGATAATTCAGTTTGGGTAGGAACAATAAGCTTCTTCTTTTCATCTGAAATGAGAATACTTTATCATAGAATGGACTGCGTTGACTTTTGCAGTTTTGGGTGTGAGCATAACATAAAAGCCGCGGCTTTCCTAAACCATGGTGTTCATTAACCCCGAAATTAATAATACAGTGGAATCTCTCTATCTCAACTACCCTCTATCTCGAATTTCTCTCTATCTCGAACAGAGATCTCGGTCCCTTGAACATTTTGTGGGCTCTCTATAACTTTCTTTATCTCGAACTTTCTCTATTTCGAACAAAATCTTTGGTCCCTTGGGAGCTTCTTTGTGTCTTAATGATTGTCTTTTATAACATGTAGTAAATCTTATGACCAGCTTTGCCTGGGATGAGTCAGTTCTTCACCGGGCTTCACCTGGGCTTAAATTTAGGCTATTTTAAATTTAAAGCATTATTTTTTAACCATGGTTTTCACCGCGGAAGATCTGCCGGTGCTGCTGATTCAGTCTATATTGAACAATATACAAATTTGAATGCAATTAGACGACTATTAAAAAATACCTAACATCTTGCGAAAGGGAATATTGTGAAATTAAATTCTACGAAGAATTGTTCTTGTGCGGAGAATTCATCAAAATACCCACCCAGCAGATAAGTAACGCATTTTCCAACATTGTTTCAACGTCCAATTAACGTTCTAACGTTTGAACTTAGAGATGAACAACGCTCCATGTTTGCTATGTTACACAAGGCAAAATTACCTGTGATAATGATCATAATAGAGTATCGGCTTGATAATGATTTTTACATCCCCAGTAACCAGCAACAGAGCCATTATAATGAACCATGCGTAAAAGGGGTAATAGAACTGCCAAGTTTGAATTCGGTGGAAGAATTTTTCCAAAAGTTACAATGATTTTTCTTATATTAGTAATTTAAGAAAAAAAGTTTTCTTAAATACTAATTTAAGAAAAATCGCCGTAAACTTTGCTGACGTCATTAAATTTAACTTTATATTTGACATGTTCCTTTCTAAATTCAATACACGTTTGCATGTAAAATTTTAACTCGGTTGAACAATTCTCTCAAAAGTTTTGGCGATTTTTATTAAATTAATTATTTGAGAAAAAAATGAATAACACGTGTCATAATGTCATAATGTTGGATTGAACTTTTATAAGGGATTGCAGCATTGATATATATTTATTGCCCAATATATTTTCAATGTCTTCAATTGATATTAGGAAGTTTTTATTTTTATTTTTCTCATTTTAGTAATTTAAGAAAAAATAGTTTTCTTATATTAGTATTTTAAAAGTTTTTTTTCTTAAAAAACAGTAAGCCAAAACTGGGGGGAAATGGCCGAAAAATGCACTGTACAAGTACAAGAGCAGCCGGCGGCTAGAAAACACAAAATAACTGTTCAGAAGCGTTTCCAGGGCTGGAAAAAACTGTCTGTTAT
>JAUJPO010087093.1:0-10038 GCA_032270745.1 Tiaropsis multicirrata | reverse complement strand
ACTTCAGAAAAGTCAGCAAATGCTGGGATTTGGGATTGTTAAAAAAAGCCAGCAATGGTACTGAAATAATTGAAAGCGCTTGCTGGGATCCATTCTTCTCGGCAATCCTAAGAACCACAACTCTTATTTTCCTGGTGATAAAAAGAGTCCGTCAAATTTTGTGCAAAATATCGATATAGTAGCTGATGAAATAGAGTCCCAGCAAAACACACGTACATATAAAACACTTTTTTACACTTGTCGTCACAACTAATACTATTCTTGATATTTTTGACGGTATTTGAACTACACGTGAAAGATTGTCGAAATCCCATGGACAACCATGACAATCTTGACGGGAACTAGCTTTGTAGTTAAATTTTATAAGAAAATAAACTTTTAAGATGATTATTTGCTGCTTTAGTTATCGGCAAAACTTGCTAGTTATTGAACGAAATTGCTGAGTTTAGAATAATACCAGCAGTTTAAGCAGGGAATAGCTTGCATTTTGATGTTTTTCCAGCAACATTCAACTTTATTCCCAATATTTAGCTGTAAAGGTATTTTTTGGAGTTTAGGAAACGTTGTTAAAACCAAACAATCCCACAATAATCTTCTTGAAACACTCTCTAAAAGCATTTTCAGATAGATTAAAACCCGTCAACCCATCTTCCTAAATTTCGGTGTCGAGCCCAGCTTTTCAGGACTACCGAACATCAACTTTGAAAGTTGGGGGGGGGGGAGTGTAAATTGTCTTATCATTGTGTTAGGGGATTGTTGAGCGTCTGTTCAAGAGGTGAAAAAAGAAACACAAAAACCTTTTTACCTTGCATAGGCCATTAAATGTTGTAAGCGGTTCGCCGCATCTAATTGTGCAAGCTCGTCTAATTGACCATTTTGAAGCTATTGGGAACAAAATATTGTGACAATTAGAAAATATATTTCAGAAAGAAATTGCGCATGCGCATGGGGTGAAGATATGTTTTCCAGGGGTAACGTGAAATGTCTGGGGAAAAACATTTGATATTCAGGGGTAACATGTCCGACACAGTTTTAAAGTGAAGCAATTCCACTCTGAAGATATGTACATGGGGTCAAATATTTAAAATGCCCGGGTAAGTACATAAGTAAGAATAAATAGCTGGTATCCTACACTCCCCATTACAAAATGGAAAAAAAGGTGAAAATGCATCAAATCCGTATACTTAACATTTAGGAATTCCTCACATTTATAATTCGCGTTAGTATACTCAGATTGTCTGTTTTGCCTTAAATTTCTCGTTGTCTCTGCGGAGAAGTGCAGAATATGCATTTTTCTGCTGTCGCCTCAATTTCCCACAATGCCTCACTCGCGCTTTTGCCACATTTGTTCACGCTCAGTTTGAAAAATCTCAAACTAGACATCGGGTTTGTGTAAAGAAAAGACGTCTGTGTGAAGGAAGACAATTTTTCACTAGAAGAACACTTACTTGTTCGCAAATTTGTTGAAATGAAGTGATGATTGGTGAAAGTAGAGACCCCATCATTGCCTGTTGTTTCTTTAAGGAAAGGAAAAAATACATGTTATGTTACACGTTACAAATGTTGTAAAATGTAGTATAATACACAAGTCTAATATAGCCTAGAAGAGATCGAAGAAATGCGAAGCACTTTTGCTGATCAAGGAAGTCTCCAAATCTAAATCCTCTTTCATTTCATTCAAAGATTGGTTTCTATGTGACCCAATAGCGTCACTTGGGGGAAATTAGCGGCGTGTCAGCTCACTACGATGGTTGATTTGGATGGGGCTTGAGCTCGCAACCTTCCGAAAAGTAAAGCAGCGCCATTTCGATTCGACCACCGCCACCCGCCACTTACCTCTGCACCAGATGTTGAACATGTGATCAAAATGGCGGAAAGTTCGTACAAGTAGTACTAAAAATGAAATAAATGAAATGAAAATATCATCTGGCTATCATCAAGCCTTATTAAGCCTTTTTTTACCCGCGAAACAACCAGACTGTAGCCAACGGCACAAAACGTTATTTCAACGACAGAAAGTTATTTGGACGATGGAATGTTGGAATAACGTTGTGTGTCTGCTGGGCGTACTTACTTTAAAGCTTTGACAAAATTTCAAGGAAATCCTAAAAAAACCTTTTTTGTAGGCTGTTTTAACCAAAATCGGCCGCGAAAAAAAAATTCTCGATAATCGGGCTCCGTCACATTCGAGGATTTCTGAATACAGCGCAAAAAAAACTAAAAAAAACTAATGGACCAATCTCGAGAAAAGCTTATAACGAACGAACGGACAAAGGTTAATTCATAGAACCGTCACCTTACCTTGTCGTTTTCTGTGACTTTGACACATCCATTATCCGGCTAAGGTAAAAAACATATAAAAACAGATATATTCTTTACATGGGATATCCGTGCTGATAATTTGGAGCTCCCTGGATATCCTTAGTCTTCAAATTCTTACCCTCTGGATGTCCTACGATATCGAAAATTTCAAAGCCCCCTGGATATCACTATATCCTCAAACAGTCTGGGGTATTGAATTTTTTCTGGAAAAGTCCATTCAAATAAACAACAGCTTGTGGAAAAAAGAGTCGTACATACCTGGTGTTGGAGTTTTAAAACTTCTTCAATCTGCTTTAAAATATCATTGACGTAGGGTTGAACCTGTGTCCTAAGGAAAACGAGATCAACACTCATTAAAATTATGGAATGGGATAGAGATACTGGTAAGGACTGCCTATTAGCAGTAGATGATCAGTTCGTTTTCTTATACTCTAAACGGATAAATCTCTCAGGCTCAAAAACTTGTGATTTATTTTTGCGACGCAACGATTCCTTGCATGTTCGTACAAAAAGAACTAAAAACCATGAAGTCGCGAATAAAGGTTTGTCATTAGCTTACAATCGGATACGGAATCATCTGATCCAGCCTATAGCTCCATTTGAACAGAGAGCCCAATGCTTAAATTGGAGTGCAATACCTTAAGGAAAAGAAATTTTCGCGAATTGAGCTCTCGAAAATTGCGTGTTTCGTTGAAGAAATTTTCGCGAATCGAGTGTTTGATATCAGTTTCGCGGAAGAAATTTTCGCGAATTAAATAAAAATCAACTGTTTCAAACAGCAGGACTACAAAATGTATTTAATCACTTTTAGATCCTTTTGTATACTTTAATGGTTGACTTTAGATCATTTTTTTTCTTTGATTAAAATTTGAATGAAATCAATTAATTTCTTCCGCGAAAATTTCTTTCCTTAAGGTAAAGGTACCCTTTCTCGCTTGACAAAGCAAAATATGTGATGAAAAGATACACCTTTACTACAAGACTCCCTGCTCAGCAGGCGCAAAACGTTGTTTCAACGACAGAAAGTTATTTGGACGATGGAATGTTGGAATAACGTTGTGTGTCTAACAGGCGTACTTACTTTAAAGCTTTGACGAATCGCATGAGTAAAAAGCTTGTACGGCTTCGAATGGAGTCTTTTCCATTTTTCAAACCACGTTCATCTAAGAACGACATCTAACGAAAAATCAAAGATAATAAAAAGATAATAGAAATTTTCCACTTATATGGAAAAGATAGATGTATAAAAAACGAATTCTATATTTTGATACTCAAGTCATAAAACTTCTTTTAACTTAAAGAAAAGAAATGTCTCCCTTCTCCTGGCATTGATTACCATAACCTTTTACCTACTGGGCGGTTATTTCCAGGTCCGCAACTTTTTAGACCGCAATTATCTCAGGAACTAAGAGGGTTCAGCAGAGACTCTTGTTACTGTCGTTTGAAGGATTTTTTACAAAATAGGTTGGGTCTCGGCCCTGTTAGCAACTAAGCACGAAACGCCGTTGCATATATGATGATTTTGTAAAAGGTTTTCAGACTAAAGTTTAGACCTCCTTACTCTATAGTTTCTTCTGAGTGGATGACGCTTTTTTTTTACAAGAATAGACTATATTCGTCCAGGGGTGAGCTTTATTCTTTTTTTATCTTTTGTTCTAAACAATAACCCTATTGTCCTAAATCTAAAATTTCAAACTGATATTCTTGGGGCTATATTTTGTTACTTAAATGTCGTACGAAAAAAATCGAAAACTCTGGCTGCTGTAATTATTGGTGCATTTCACCTAGGTCTAGTATTTTCATGATATAAAGAAGGTGGAAGCAAGACCCTCTTTGAAATGGACATGGGCTTGCCAATATTTTCTTAAGGGTTTTTGGAATATCACTGCTTTTTACTGTTTACTGTCGTACGGGATCGATCTATTCTATCTATAAACTGTTCATATAAAAGATCTCTTACCAGGAGAGCAGGAAGATGTTGTGAATTGGTTGCAAAGAATCGCTCGTAACGTGTTATTGTTTCAAAATACTATAAGGAAAAAGAGCAAAAAGAAGAAAAATATTATTTTGCTTTATAATGAAATGAAATATGCAGTAACGTTTAGATGATTTTCTTGTGTTGCCAGAACCCCAGATCTTGGGTTCTGGAGACAATGGAGTGTTTTACAAATTCATCACGCATTTGAAAACTTTTCTTTGTTTATGAAACGTCATTTCTTAGTTACATGTATTTTTGTTGAAAACAATTAACGTGAGAATCAACTTTTTTATTGCATGTGTCATAAAAAGCCAATGTCCCAAGAGAATTTACTTGGCTTTCTTTTACAAATGACAAAAAAAGAAATGCACTCCACGTAGAGACTTATTGAAAACACGTTTGCACACAAAATATAGATAAACGTAACAAACCCTACTATCGTCAGCTACATAAAGAAGTAGGGTTTGGTAAAGGATATGAGCTTTCTCTAATAATTTACCACCGCAAATTATTTTCTGGAACAACAGCCCAAAGGACAAAACAAATTAAAGCTCTGAACTATAATATTTTACTGAAAATGGAGAAATTCTCAGTGTACAAAGCAGTCTTATATTATATTATAGTCTAGAGTTGTCTTGTCCAGTAAGGACTGCTTCAGGACCGATTCCAGTATTTGTAACGAAAAGAAAATATGCAGCGTTTTTTCATAATTATTTACCTCCAGCACAAAAAAGTGAAAGTTCTAGACCAGTCTCATAGTATGGTTTTAGAAAATTGTCTTCAAGATTCAGGACCGATTTCTGTATTTCTGTATAAAAGTACTTTTATAACGTGAAGAATTTCTCGAAATGAAACCAAACGTCAAATCTCGCGATCCAGGCCACCATAAACACTGCAAAACATTATTACAACGTGAATGAAACTTACTTGATGGAGAACAACCCAATGACCATGTTGACTCACGTCGCTTGTAATCAGCTGAAACAAAAAATGAAATTTGAAATTAAATCAAAACAGTCTTAAATTTAACCCATTATTCCCAACAAAATGTGAATTTCAAATTGTTTTTAGATCCAAGAGTGGAGAAGAGAACGATTTATTGACTCTAACAAAGATTTTTTTATTCTTACCAAATTCATCATACCGGTAAACATGTTAGCTCTGTCTGGATCAGTGTACAAGATATTCCCCTGTAAAAAGAACCAAGATACAGCATAAAAACAATTATAATCTCAAGGGAATCAGTCAAACTCCTTCATCAATTGAGAGCTTCTCGCAAAATAATCAAATAAATGTTTGACGGTGATAGTCAAACTCCATCCAACAACTTCAACACGATTATTTATTTTATTTTTATTTTTAAATTTCATTTTTTTTCAAAACTTTGAAGTTACCCAAACCCGGCTAACATTTTGGACTGGTTATTTCCCCCCGCCCTGGGAAGGACATATTATTGTCGTATTCATAAAAAAAGTCAGTGAAAAAGTCAGAAAAGTAAAAAAGTCAGAAAAAAAGTCAAAGTCAAAGTCAAATAGTATAATGGGTGGTTTATAAGGGCGAAAGGATATCAGGGCGTTTGAGGGCGGTGAGTGTTTACCCCAATTTTTGAGTGAGTTACCCCTTGAGATTTTGTACCCTTTTGGACCCTAGTTTTTATCCTAGATATGAACAGTCTTGAAACATCCTGCCCACACATCTCTCCATCACATCAAGATTTGCAGAAGACTTACCGGGAAGACCTCTCCAAGACAATACAAAACGTAAATCGCAAGTTCAATATCGTGGATTGACATGTTTCTCCAATTGCTAACAGAAAAAAACACAATCAGTAAAAACTAAGAGTAGCAAAAATAGTTGAAAGACATTTCTGACCAAGCAAAAACTGCAAAATAAGTTTCGAGAAGTCTTGCCTTAAAGAATTTAACACCGGAAGCATTATCAAAGACTCTTATTTATCAAAAAGAACCTTTAGAAAAAAAACCAAAATTCAAAATTTCAAAATAAATTGTTATAAAGATTTTATAAAAATGGAAAATATTTTAACAAAACTTTTGTTATTGACTTACTTCAGAGCACCAGTGATCAACTCATGAGAAGTTGCAATAACAACCCCTCCATCCTGTAAATAGGGAATTTCATTTACAAATCACACATTCTAGAAAAGGCACTTTTACCAATCTGGGTGTATTTTAAAAATGGCAAAATTCTACAATAAATTTGATACGTTTGGTCTAAAAGTTGAACGTTTTTTAAACTCTTTATTAAATACTTTTTAACAGCTGTTTATAAACAAAGAATATTTTACCAGTTTTGCTAAATTTCCAAACAATACTTTCATTTCCTTTCGGAATTCCAAAAATTCAGCTTCTGATTCTTCTGATTTGCCCTATAATAAAAAAGGGTGTTCAAATTATGTGGTAATTCTTTGCTTCTTGCTTCTAGTCATTATGTCAAAGGTTCTATACTGTTTCATCCTGCAAATATCGCTTCTGTCTTCAGATTCAATAAAAAATGTGAGTCAATAACAGGAAGGAAGTAAGATGCAGCAACAAGATTACTCTCTGGTATCTAATAGAAAAGACGGTAGTTTGGAATAGCTGAGGGGTTGGAAAAAAAAATGTCGAAAAATTATTGCCGGGGGGTTGGAATAGCCGGGGGACGGTTGGAAGAAATGTATAAATCTTAATTGTCAGGGGGTTTAGAAAAAAAAATTAAAAAACTTAAATTATGTCCTTTAAGTCCTTTAAAACAACTGTATAAAAAAACATAGCATAAACAAATGAACAAAATATCATTAGTAAAAACATAAATACAACAAATATAATATTATAATAGGTCAGAAAATATTTAGCGGGGGGTTGAAATAAGAATGTCCTGGGTGGAAAAAATTAATTAGAGAGTACCCAAGACAATCATTGAGCTGTTCCAGAAAATAATTGCACAGGGGGAGGCTATGGAGGTTATTGTATAACAAGATAATTCGGTCCTGTGGTCCAGGGATTGATTTGTGATGCCTCTGAGTAAATTATGAGAAAAAGCTTTCATCCTCCACCGTTTCTGGAACAGCCTATTTTACCAACAGAAGACTTACCTTTCTATCAAAGTTATATTCTTGGTCGTATTTCATTTTGTTCAAAATGACACGTAAGATCTTATTGATGTGTTCCCCTTGCGTTTGAAGCGGGTTGCAACCGTTCAGCTGCTTCAACAAACCAAGGTAAGAGTGACAAAATTCAAATACGCCAACCGAAACATCATCATCTTCATCGCTTAGAAATCTAAATAGTGTTTCATAAAACACAATGAGAGTTATTATAGTGATAGCGACAGTGGGATTTTGTTTCAATGCTCGTTTAATCAATGCTCGACAATAATGAGAAGCTAAAAGTTACAGAAAAAAGTATTATTTAGCTCAATTCTCAGAATATTAAATAGGCTAAATCTAAGGGACAATGGCTAATACCGGAATACGGAAAACACTGCTAAATAGAATGAAAATGAATTGTCTAAATGCCAACAAGAGACCACCATAAACAAAGGTAAGATGAACAGAGACCAGGACTAAAGAAACACAATAAAGTGTGAACGAAACTAGAGCTGAAACGCATTGCAGGAAGCTTTAGTTAGCATGCACTTCAAGCTGGCACAAAGGCTGTTTTGTTATTGTATGGGGAATTACCATTGCCACAAACAACCCCAGATAAATGTGCTCTAAAATTATAGCCTTGTCAGCTCGCCGGCGCAATGCAGGAACAGCCCTTATGAAAGCGAGGTTCGAACTATGGTAAAGCTCAATAAAAATATGGTTTAAAATACCTGATCATGTAACCAATCTTTTTGTCAATAGCTTGTAAGATCTCCATTTTTAAGTTAGCAGCAATTTCTTCCTTTGTCAACCTGAATGGGGAAAAAATGTTTAAAAATAAATAATGAATAAAACAAATGAAGGACTGAACTAGCCAGACAACACGATCGAAATAGTAAGATTTTTAAGAGCTGATAGAAATGGGGACAGCTAAAATTAAAAGAAGAGGTTGGGCCTTACTTGTTAAAACTGAGAATTAGTTGTACACCCATACGATTCAAAAGAGTAGACAACTTGATCAAAAACTCCACATCCATTTCCTGTAAATGCAAAAGCAGAACAAAATATCTTAAAAATAAATATTTTGAAAAAATATAATTTCCAATTCAGTAATGGATGGCTCTTTTAGAAGCTGGGGTGCTACCAAATGACAATCAACAATGTTCAAGTTGAGAAAATTCATCTTTTGGATTAAAATTATTTTTTCTTTTCAATCCTGTTTTTGAGAAATCAGCAACAAGTAAAAAATATCCAAACAAAAATTCTACTGTATTCTTTGTTTCTAAGCTAATTCTTATAATTCACGTTATAATATACTTTGTTCGTGGTATAGATGAATTTTCTCAGAACAAAACAAAGGGAAATTTTTTCAAAGAATTTTTAACTTTCATCACGCACCTCAGTTGAGACATCCATGACTCCAATCTTCATCAGAACATCTGACAACGACTCTACTAGTCTGGTTTTACCGGCAGAGTCCATTCCTGTCATAATAATAGCACAATAAATATCAATCATCAATGATGAGAAGGATAGCTTATTAATGATCTGTTTTTGGATTTCTAGTTTGCAATCTTAGATTCTATAATCTCTTTCTTGCTCGATTGGACCAAATACTTTTACTAGATTAATTGACACTGACCAAACCCCGTGCAATATCACAACAATAAAATATAACAGCTGAAGGTTAAAGTACTGGAGATAAATCACAATAACGTCTTTAGATAGTATGAGTATCAAGGTAGTAAACCTGTTTGTCGTTGTGCTTTTTGCACTTTAAAGACCTCACTACTGAATATTTAAAAACGTTAGACATCAGAAGTAACATATGTCAGAAAATACCTTTGTTGACAATCTCCTGCAAGCATTCACAAGCACTTTCTCTGATTTCTGCATGACTCAGGAATTCAAGAATTTTGCTAAAAAGTAAATACAAAAATGACAGGATGAGCTGGATTGTCTACAAGGTCGCTTCTAGATTGGTTCTTTAGAAAATTAACGAACTTCTTTGATTGTTCAATTTGTTCAAAAAGCATATGATAACAAAACAAAGAACTTGTAAAAACTCCAGATTAAAGACCAAAAGAGACTAGGGTCACTTATAAATTTATAGTGCTGAAAAAAATAATTGAAAGATCAATAATAATGAAAGAAAACAAAGTTGAAGTGACAAAGAAAAGTACCTACACAAATTCTAAAGTATTTTCTACTTAAAAAACACAACGCTATTTTGAACTGTTTCGACTTTAGGAGTTTAGAAATCTTACCTGATAAATCGGTTGTTGGCAATAAGATTGATATCAATCCAGGAAATGTATGCACCAATGACTTGGAAGCATATGCATTTAATTGAGGCTTCACAGTCTTTCTCTGGTAAGTTCAAGATTTGAAACCAAGATTCTACCAGGTCTGTCACGCAATGATCTCTCATTCGATCTTTAATAGCAGTGTTTCTTTGAAACTCCTGAAGAAAAAAGACAGTACTTATTGACAACATAAAAGAAGAGAACGCGAAAAACATAATGTACATTTTCAAATCTGGCTGGCTTGCGATTTCTTCAGGGTGTCGAACACAGTGTCCTGAAAGTTTGAGACGACTGACTGCTATCTTTGAACTCACTGGAGGCAAGCTTCCGTATAGCTCTCGGTTTGT